>CAMZMU010000049.1:66552977-66819664 GCA_947311845.1 Poa pratensis | reverse complement strand
CTACTCCGACATGTCCTACTCAATCCATTACGCTACGATGATCACCTTACATGCATTCCCCAACATATGCGTGCACTCATATATTGTACATAAAGACAATCAAAAAATAACAAACACTTGTATGCAACCAATCAATGAACTATTTCACAAGTGCCATGAACAAATCACTTCTCAAACACAGATGAGAGACACAATAGATCAAGGGAATAGTATATTGCACCACACATCATGTTTGCCAAGAGTTTACAGTGGGAGATGGAGATGATCTTGTTGTAGATGTCGATGATGAACACGCCGAGGGGGGTGGAGCCCTCCGGAGGTGATTCCGGCCGCGTTTCCTTCCCCCCTCGATCTTCTCCGGCGCAGCCTTCTGACTCTCTGTTTCGTGGTTTTCTGTTTCTCCGCCGCCTCCTTCCGCGAAACGCCAGGAGAACTTTTTATAGGCGTTTTTAGGTCAAGACGAAGTCGGTGGACGAAAGATCGATGGCCACGGAGCTCCGAGGTGGAAACGAGATAGGCCCACGGCGGCCATGTACTTTAGGCCGCGGGGACCCTCCCATTTCCAGCCTGTTGGCTTCTGGTCTTCAATATAGCCTATTGCGTTCGTCTCGAAAATTCTACCGTGCTCTTTGACCTGCCTTTTTGGAGTCCCGAAGCTCCCGGAAAGTCTGAAACACTAAAAAGACGTTTTCTGAAAAACAAGGGTTAATTCCAAATAAATGGTAAAACTATGAAGTATTACCCAAAATCATTATAAAAACATTGATATAACCCTTATATGATGCAAATATGATTGGAATATAAGCAATTAAAGTGCAAAGTTCATGTATGCATTTTACATTGCATCAGTCCCCACGGATCCTTGCTTTCAACGAGGACAACCAAGAAGACTCCACAACGACGACCTGCTGCTGCTCGATGGACTACGTCGCCGCGCTGCCATCCGGGCGGCAAAGTACCAGCAAGATCTGCCCGCTACCACAGCCGCCACATTCGCCCGCGCACCCTCGAGACAGGTGATCTCGTCTGAGAGGAGGATACTCTCCAGGGAGGGCCTCCACAAGCTCTCGCCCATGTGGGAAGGCCCCTACTGGGTCGCGCACATCGCCAGGCCCGGCGCGGTACGACTCGAGACGGAAACGGCACCCGGTCAAAAACCCGTGGAACATCGAGCATCTTGCGCAAGTTCTACCCGTGATCACGTCGCAGCAGGCATTTTTTGTCTCAAGAGGGAAGCACGCATCTTCACCTCCCAGCTTCACAAAAGCTTTTCCCTTCACGAGGGTCCATCTCCACTGAGAGCTCTCTACAACGCGTCGCCACGGGCCGCGAGAAGCCTCAGCCACTCCATGTGGAACCCCATGCCCAGACATGGCGGACTTTGTCTTGGCCACGCCAAGTGTAATGAACAATTTCGGTTCACCATGAACCTTTGCGCCTCAGCGCCGTTATGTAATATTGCTTGGTGAGTTGTTTTCTTACGTTCATTCGCGCTCAATTTTTCCCCATGCGCACCTCGCGAGCGGGGGCTGAGCACGGTGTCTGTGCCTCGGGAGCATCCCAGCAGCATCGCAAAACCCAAAGGATCCGAGCTCTAACTCGTGGCTCCCGCCCACGACCGTTATCTCACCAAAGAGCTCTGACTCATGGGCCTGCTCCCATGCACGTCACCTCACCAAGGACCTTGGTGCTTACTCTCCTCGTGAGATACACATGAGGAAACCTATGAGCGCGCATGAGTTGTACAACCGTGCTTGCTTGTGGGTATGCCTATCTCTCCAACGCAGGGAACAAGACGCCCTACAAGGCTACGGAGCTCCAAACCAGCCTCAGGCAACCTCGAGAGGGAAACGCCTCGCCAGGGAACACAACACCCTCTACGAGGCAAACGCCTCGCAAAAGCTAAGTCCAGAACTTACGCCTCACGAGTTTCTTCCCTCTCGCTGGTTTTGTCGCCCCTCGAGCCTCTCTTTCTCTCTTACGCCTCATGGCTGCTTGCACGTCAAAGGGGAGCTCCCGAGCATCGCGCCTCGAGAGCTCTTACCTCTCTAAGCCTTACGCACCCCCCGGCCTTGTCGAGCCCTGACTCCGGCATACCGAAGCGGCGGTGCTATTTGCGCTGAAAGTAGGGTCCTAACGACGTAGAGCGAAAAAGACATGAGAAGAGATAAAAGGCCTCCCGAGGGCGCTCACACTTGCATATAATAAAGGTGTCTTTACAAAACCATTACAAATGCGGAAATAGCAAATCCTAAGATAACTAGTGCTCCAGCACATCTCTCCGGGGAGCAGCTTAAGCAGCAGGGTGTCGTCATCATCCATCGACATTCATCGTCCTCCTCCTCAGCGCCTGCCTCGCCGTCGCCCTCCTGGGCCGAGTCCTCCTCGACCCTCTTGAAGCGCTGGATGTACTTCTCCACGTCCTCCCACACCGAGGCGTCCAGCTTCGAGACGAGCCTCTGCTCCAGAGGCTCCGTCACGGTCGTGAAGTCGAAGCTGGGTGGAGATGCGCAAGGTTGGCGAAGATTTGGCACCGCGACGCCAGGAGCTCGCGGCTCTCGTTGTCGACCAGGTCGTCGAGGTTCGTCACAACCTCCTCAAGGCTGGTGAGGAGCTGCTCGAAGAAGCCGAGGTAGGTGGCGACGTAACCATTCCCCTCGGCAGGGAGTGCGGGGGCCTCGGCTCCTAGGCGGTCCGCGACAGTCCGCGCACGGCTCACCAGGGAGCGGAACATGCGTTCCCGCTGGCGCGACAAGACCGCGTAGCCTGAGCACTCTGCCGGGCCTCCTCGACAAGCTCCACCACAGGCCCCACCTGCTGCTGCATTTCAGCCATGTCCTGCGTCAAGGAAGCAAGATCCTGCTCCGCGCGGGCCAGGCGGTTTTGGCTGCCTGGAACGGGAGTCAGATCGCTTCTTCTGCTGCTCGAGCTCCCTGATGCGAGCGTTGAGCTCATCGCGCTTCTTCGTGAAGCGCTCCTCCTGCATCTTGACCTTCCTCGCGAACTCCTTGGAGCAGCTGTCGCGGAAGAGCTTCTCCTTAGTCGCGGACTCCTCCTTCATCTTCTCCTCCTTCTTCCGGAGGTTCTCGTTGGTCGCCTCGAGGCGCTTCTTGTAGAATTCCTCGTCCTGGGCCACTTACCCTCGCGAGACTCCAGGTTTCCCGCTGCGCAGCTTGGTCTTTCTCGATCTGCTCGACCTGCTCCTCGCGCTTGCGCAGCTCGGACTCACGGAAGTCGAGATCCTCCCCTCGCTTCATGATCAGCCCTTCGCGGTGCGCAGATCCTCGCGGAACTTCTCCAATTCTGCCGCACGGTCTCCGACTCGGCGATGATCCCCGCCTCGCGGTCCACAAGCTCTTGGTGCTTGGTGGCGACTGCCGCCTCGCGCGCCGCTAGCTCCTGGTGCTTGGCCTCAGTCTCCGCCTCGAGAGCCTCACGCCTAGCGCCCAAGTCCGCGAGGGCCTCTTCAACCTCGGGACCACACTGGCGCGGCTCTCCTCAGCGAAGCGCAGCGCCTCCTCGCGCTGCGCCTGGGCCGCCTCGTCCCTCCGGCGGCAGCGCTCCCACTGTCTCCTGGAGGCAGGTCCAGCCCCGCGCGAGCTCGGCGCCCTCTTCCGCCTTGGCACGGTCTTCCTCGGCGAGCTGGGCCTCGAGCCCGTCAAGCACCTCCCTCGCCGAGCGAAAGACGGCTCTCGACGAACCGCGACCGGGCGCCGATCCCGCAGAACTAAGGCCCACGCATCGCCAGGAGGCCTGGAGGCGCCGGCGCCTGCCGAGGACTCCGGAACGTCACGCCTTGGGCTCAGAGTAGCCTCGAGGCGTGCATGGGGGCTCTGGTGAGAGCCTCCCTCTTCATCCATTCTGGGGGCTTTCTGGGGCTCGGAGCGCCCTCGCCATCAGCCCCACTATCCTTCTACCCCTGGGTGCATCTTCTTCCCCTCCAGGGGCAGGATCGGTCCTCTCCGCTGAAGCCGCTCCTGCCGCGGCCTCAGTATCCACCACCGGCGCTTCAGGGCCCACGGTTTGGTGGAGGTGGCGGCGCGGTGGCCTCCTCCATCTCAACATTAGCGCGCGCCTCCGCCGATGTCGCTGTCTCTGCCGCGCGCCCCTTCGCCGGCGACGTGTCTTCGCCGCATCTTCCTCCGTCACCTTCTCCTGCTGCGCAGGAGAGGCGTCAGGCCGTGCGGTCGTGGCGCCGTCGCCTCAGCTTCCTCCTCCTCGTGGCGCTCCTCCGCCTCAGAGGCGGTGCCGCATCTCGGGAGGAGGAGCGGTAGCCTCGGAGGCACCGCATCAGACGTAGGCGCTGCAGACGCTGCTGCAGCACTGGAGATCTCTCCAATCCTCCGGAGCCTCCGCCGCATTGGCTCCTCGGGGCGCCTGGAGAGGAAAAAGTTCAGAAATCCCTCGAGAGGGCCACACAAGAACAAAATCGAAAAAGAAGGGAAGTACAAGACTTACGCTGCGGTGTCGACCCACTTCCTCGTCGGCATCCGCCGCGCAGGCGGAGCACTAGGCTCCGCGCTCTTCTGAGCCTCGGCAGGCCTGGCCTGGCCCGCCTTGGCACTGGCCTCTGCCTCCTCCCGAGCCCCGGCGTTCCTGTCGTGGATCGCCTTGGAGCGGGGCTCGCAGTGGCCGGACGAGGCATCATCGTCGTCACTCTCCTCCTTTCCCTCGACACGCTGCAAGGGGACATCCACGAACTGGTCGCCGCTACCTGAGGAGATCTCATGGACCTCAGCGTCAGGTGGCACGCCCTTCGAGGTGCTCGAGTTCTCTGCCGAAGAATCGGGGCCTCCCGAGGCGCCGACCGCACCTGCGTCAGACTCCGCAGGCGTCTCCGTCGCCTCCTCCTCGCCATCAGCTGGCGGCGCTTGCGCCGCTGACTCCGGGTCCTCGCGAGGCCCAACATGCCCCTCAGGCACCAGGCCCCACTGGTCAAACTTCGGCATTGTCTGCACGAGCGAGACGCGACGCCCAAGATCAAGCCTGTGGAGTGGAACGGTCTTGTCGGTAGGCTTGGGGATATCTGGAGACGTGAAGAGAACCTCCATGATGCGGTTCACTTCCTCCTGCGTGAAGAGGGTAGCAATCAGGCGCATCTTGTCCCTCTGGTTGGAGTACAGCCACATCGAGTTCGCATGCCTCTGGAGTGGAGCGATGCGGCGCCTCACGAAGTCCTTGGCCACCATCTGCCCGGTGAGGCCTGCCTCGCAAAGGTCCTTCAGGCGCCTCACCACGGGGCCAAGCACTGCGCCCGTGAGTGTCTGGGAGGACCAGCTCGCCCTCTTCGTCCACATTCATTTCACCCATGATAGGCATCCATAAACAAAAGTACATGACATCAACTAAATATAAATAAGTGCAATGTTGAAAGCTTGCCATGTGACAGCACATATGGGCTAACTCCCAACCAAAACAATTGTCAAGCCCACAACTTCATAATTTTAATCACAATGGTTCATGCTTATTAAATGCAATAAAAGTAAATTGTGCATCAAGTTCGTGAGAGCTTTTAACCAATTTTTCCCATGACAATCAATAACATAAGCATTTAAATTCAGAAATGTAGATAACACAATATAACATGATAAACATACTTGGAATAGCATAAAGCTAATAGGTAGATATGGTGGACTCACTGGAAAAACTTTGGTTGAAGGTGTTGGGAAACAAGCTTTTTACTTGTTGTAATTTTTGGGCTAGCAATAGGGAGAAAGTTGACCATCTAAATGCATGCATAAGTGTCCATAGAACTAATCAATCCATGTTAAACCAAGTAAAGTTAAAATTCAACATCTAAACATGGTAAAAGATAGCTCTTACAACACACTTGCAAATTAACATTCATTCAAAGCACATGAATTATGCAACTATATGTATCTTTTAAAATCAACTCAAACATCCCTATCCCAATATATTTAATAGCATCCAACATAATTCAACCCAAACTTCCAGTAGCTCTCTCATATATAAATGATAGTGGTGGTCTTATTAACAAACCGAAATAACAAAAGCAAAAAAAAAACAGACGCTCCAAGTTTATACGATAAAGTGCTTTGATCGAAAAACAGAAGTTAGACGTGTGCAAACCGAGAGTGTGTTGGTCTAGTGGGGTTGTCTTGACATCCCCAAGCTTATGGTCTTCACCATCCTTGGATAGCTCTTGGTGCAGCTCCTCTAATCCCTGTGAAAAAACTTCAAAACACCGTTTCTCCCATTTCTTTTCTGTGGGGTGATATTAGTAGTGATAAACAAATAGGTTCCTTGCTGCATAAAATCCTTAGGCAAAAATTCATATGAATGTCCAGAGAGTATATAATGTTGTATGCCTACTCATAAACTCAATTGAATCAAAAAGATTCAAGCAAAAAGCTCAAAGAATGCATCAAACAATATCAAGACAGAATCTGTCCAGAAAAACAGCAGCAGCAAAACGCATTTTTCTACCCTACTTAAACTCGTCAGAAAAATCTGAAAAAATCACGTATACAGAGGATGAAAAGTTGAAGCTACAGTTCAAATTACAGCTCAATCGGAGTTACAGATAAAAAATGAAAAATCAAACCGTGCACAGACTTCGTGCAGGCAGAAAACTCTCCGAAAATGAATAGCAACTTTTCAAACCCAAAATAGGTAAAACTTGGTTCTTTATTAAAAATCCCAGAAACAAAACTAACAAACTACTCTCTTGTTACAGCAAGAGGACTCAAAGAAAATCTCAAACAAAAACAACCGGGTTGCCTCCCGTAAAGCGCTTTCTTTATAGCCATATAGCTAGGCTTACTTACTTGATAATCAAAGGGGACGTAGCTCATGAGGGAGCTTGAACCTTGGTGTGTCCCTCTTCCTTGGGAAGTGTTCCATGCTCTTCTTGTGTGGAAACTGAAACTTCACATTCCCTTCCTTTGAATCAATAATGGCACCTGTAGTACGAAGAAAAGGTCTTCCCAAAATAATAGGACTAGAGGTTTTATTCCCCATGTCCATGATTAGAAAATCAACAGGCACAAAAGTCATGTGTAACTCTACCATAACATCACTTACTTTTCCTAGAGCATGTCTAATGGAATCATCAGCAAGTGCAAGTTCAATAGAGCATTTCTCAATATTTTTAAGTTCAAGGACTTCATATAGTTCTTTAGATAATATAGAGACACTAGATCCTAGATCTAAAATGGCATGGTGTGTCTCTTTTCCAATGGTTACTAGTACCTTAGGGATCCAGATATCCCCAAGCTTAGGTGG
This sequence comes from Poa pratensis, assembly GCA_947311845.1. Lineage (NCBI taxonomy): Eukaryota > Viridiplantae > Streptophyta > Magnoliopsida > Poales > Poaceae > Poa > Poa pratensis. Next base: position 66,812,419 of record CAMZMU010000049.1, on the reverse strand, counting down.
TATCATAGCTTCTTGATTGTACCTAGCAATCTTTTCTTTTAAGACATGATTAGCAATATAGGAACCAAAACCAGCCTGGTTAATATTAAGAAGGATCACTTGCAAATTTTTGTAAGATAGAAATTAATTCATGCAAGCTACACTTCTCTAAATCAACAAATGGTTCCTTAACTTCACTAAGCATTTTAACTTCCTCAACTTTTTTTCTTTTTGAGATATAATGATGTTCTTTAATGAGGAAACTTCCTTAGTGAGTTGATCTACTCTTTCAAACAAAATATCATGTTTTTCGAATTTGGATATGAACTCCTTATTGAGCTCCTTTTGAGTAGATATAAATGATCTAATGGTGTTTTCCAAATCACTAGAAACATTACTACTAGTGGTATATTTGTTTGGAACATATGGGGGCTTATTATAAGAGTTATAATTGTTGTTACCATACCCATTATTACCATAGTTCCTAATGAAGTTGACATCAACATTTTCAGGATTATTACCAACTAGTTCTTGCAAAGGCATATTTTCAAAATTTTGTTTATTAATAAAAGCAAGAATGGTGTCCATTTTAGATGACAAATCATTTGTTTCTTCTATAGAGTTCACTTTCTTAGATGAACTAGGTGCTCTATCAGTATGCCATTGACTATAATTTTGCAAGATACTTTCCAAAATGTTCTTAGCTTCTAAAAGTTTTTCCCATGAAAGCACCTCCAGCAGCTGAATCAAGTATATTTCTAGACATGTAATTTAGACCATTGTAAAAAGAGTGTAAAATGGTCCATTCATTAACCCCATGTGATGGACAAGTTCTAAGCATGAGTTTAATCCTATCCCAAGCCATGGCAACATGTTCATTTTCATTTTGCCTAAAAGAGAGGATATTGTTTCTATTTTGCAATATTTTAACAGGGGGATAATATTTCTTAATGAAAGCTTCTTTTAAATCATCCCAAGAATTAATACTACCAGTAGGTAATGAATGTAGCCACTCTTTAGCTTTTCCTCTAAGTGAGAAAGGAAATAACTTCAGTTTTAAGACATTACTTTCAACATTTTTAAACTTTTGCATGTCACAGATTTCAATAAAATCATGAAGATGCATAGAGGCATCCTCAACAGCACTACCACCAAATTGTTCCCTAGTTATCAAGTTTAACAAACTAGGACTAACTTCATAGCTCTCAGCAGTAATCTCAGGTGTGGTGATAGGCTTAGCAATAAATTGATCATTAGGAGTGTTTGTGTAGTCACACAATTTAGTTCTATCTCCCATTTCAACAAGTTTTTATGTGTTTTTAATTTTTTATGCAAAACTGAAAGTAAAATGACACTAATGCAACTCGAAATAACAAATGCAACACAAAAATGCAAAACTGAATATAAATATGCAAATATAAAATGATAAACCAAGAAATATAAATGATATGCAAGACAAGAACAAAACAAAATAAAATGATTGTAGGTAAAGATGGATAAGATGATGCTCACGTAGGTGCAACTTCCCCAAGCTTAGGTTGTTACACAAGTTGGTGATGAAGTTGACTTGATGTGAGTGATCCTTGGATAAACCTTTCAGCTATGGTTCCCCGGCAACGGCGCCAGAAAACACTTGCTGAGCGCTAAGTTGACGAGGGAATATATTGCGGTGTTGCTTCTATCTCCCCGGCAACGGCGCCAGAAAACGTCTTGATGGCCCTTCATGTAGTTACCCCACAACGGCGCCAGAAAACGGTCTTGACGGCCCTTCGTGTGGTTCCTGCGTGAAAAGTAAATGGGTTAGGTTGAGACTCCAAGTGCAGAGTGTATGTAGTAGTGGAAGACAGTTTTCCCCACGAGGGGTGACTCGAGGGTTTAATATCGAACTCTCGGGGAACCAGTATTTCAGGTGTTATCTCCTTATCCTTCTCTTGAGAACCTGCAACAAAATAAATTGTTTTGAGCCCTCAACCTCACCAAGTGGTTGTCAAGCACAAGGTGTGAGAATGATAATAAAATAAATATGCAAACAGTAGTAAATATGCAATGATGGTAAAATAAATATGCAAGGATGATGGTAGTAATGATAAATGATATTTTTGGGTTTTTTATGATGAATGCAAGATGTAAAAGTGTTTTTGTATTTTCGGATTTAATAATGGCAGCAAACAAAAGTGGTGATAAAAGTGTTGGAAAGGTGTTTCTTATGATTAAAAATGGACCGGGGTTCATGGTTTCACAAATGCACTCTCTCTTGATAACGTGGTAGACAATGGAACACTAAAATTAACATGTAAGATGGCAAGACATGGTGTGACAAGTTATTAATAATATGGGCATCACGTCCTAACATAGAGATCTCAAGTATAAGTTGTTCTCTCTCTTATGCTCCACCAAGATGCGAACTAAATCATAACACCTTAGTAATTAAGTTAAATCGGAGCATAGCAATAAGTTCAATGACATGAAGTTAAAATAAGAACATGCTAGATCTAGTCATGGAGATAGTGGCCAAGGTCACATCCACTCTTCGGTAGCATGGTATTTTTGTTTATCCCTAGTGAGGCAACAAAGTAAGGTAGAAAACCCAAGTGGATCGCAGAACTTTCTCTCACGTTCACTGCAGTAGCCACCCCCCGTTACTCCAACTAATGCACACGTTCCCCCTCACATGCTCTCATAAACATGCTTGATCATGACAAGTAAATAAGAAGGGGTACATAATATGCATCTACTTTCATAACTGAAACAAAACCATTGCAATCTCAAACATGTATTAACTCATAATAAAGATCCACCACAAAGGAATTACGTAGATGACCGTAATCATGTTCAGCAGCTCATACGGTACTAATTAGTGAAGCTCATAGAGAGGAGAGATACATAAGTTACTTCCACAAACCCATAGTCCAGGGGTGGACTACTCCCTCTTCATCATGGTGTCGGTGGAGATGTTGTTGGAGGGGAAGGAAACCACACCGGCAGTGCCCCGCCGGAGTTTTCCCCCTCCAATCTTCAGCTCCAGATCTCTGTTTCGTGGTTTCTGTGTTTCGGCAGCGCTCTCCTTCGCGAAAGCCCTGGGGGGGGTCTATATATAGTCGTTTTTAGGTCAAGACAAAGCTTCGAGAAGAAAGATCGACGGCAGCGGAGGCCCGAGGGCCATTTTGGTGGGTCCCACGCGGTCAGGGAATCTGGCCGCGTGGGCCCACCCCTTTCGGCCTTCTGGTCTCCGTTTCTTCGATTCCTTTGCGCCTACGTTTCGTTCCTTCCAAAAAAAAAGTGATCCCCGTAAAATCTCAGGTCATTTGGACGTCGTTTGGGTCCCTAAAACATCAAAATATAGAAAAAGGGGTTTTCTGACAGCGCAGGGTTAATTCCAGAAAAATGGGGAAGTTGTTAATTATCCCCAAAACTCAATATAAATCATGAATATAACCCTTATATGATGCAAATAACATGGAATAACATGTAATAAAATGTAAAGTTCATGTATGCATTTTACATGCATCAGCAAGGTGCCGGGAAGAACTACAGAAACCCTCCCGAACTAGGGTTGAAGACGACGGCGGCCTCGGAACTTTTCGTGGATTTTTGCTCGGGTATCTAGGGTTTCCCGATTAGATGCAATTTATAGGCGAAAGGGCGGCGTCGGTGGCCAGCCGAGGTGGGGCAGCGGCCTAGGTACGCGGCCCCACCCTGGGCTCGCCGTGGGCCCGTCGGCCTGCCTGGTGTGGCCCCCGGCTCCGTCCTCCTAGCTGCTGGTCCGTCTCGGTCTAGAAATAATTCAGTTAAATTGGCGTCCGATTCCGAGAATATTTCCAGAATAGATTTTCTGAAACAAAAAGACAGCAGAAAATAGGAACTGACACTGTGGCATCTTGTTAATAGGTTAGTCCCAGAAAATGCATTAAAATGATATAAAGTGTGAGATAAACATGTGGTAATCAATATATAATAGGCATGGAACATCAAAAATTATAATACGTTTTGGACGTATCAAGCATCCCCAAGCTTAGTTCCTACTCGTCCTCGAGTAGGTAAACGATAACACAAAGATAATTTTTGAGGTGACATGCTACCAACATAATCTTATCATATAGTAATGTAAAGCATGTGAGCTGAGATCAAATCATTCAAACAAAAGTCTATGTTTGATATTAAACACATGATGAATAAAGCAAGATAATTAAACAAGTAAAAACCTTTCATGGAAGATGCTATAAAGACATGAAACCGTACAAAGTTCATTATAGATGTTTTAAGCATTCAGTATAGAAGTTATCCTTCTACTCAAGCATCCAGCAATCTTTCACAAACATAGAAAGGATCCAGTCAATCAAAAGTATCACAAACGTAATGAATTCACTGGTTAGAAGTTTTACTCAACCGAGCGTAAGCATTTGGTATTGGCACCAGGATGTTATGGCAAAGAGAATAATAATGGGGGTTTGGAAGGCCAATGGAAGAAAGGCTCACAAAGCTATAAATGATCATTAGACAAGAGGAAGTCTTATAATCGAAGCTATGCAAGGAGTAGTGATTGCCATGCAACGGATGCACATAGAGCTATAAGTGTATGAAAGCTCTCCAATGGAACTAGTGGGGGTGCATCCAACTTGGTTCTCATGAAGACCTAGAGCACTTTTGAGGAGGCTCATCATTGGAATATACAACCCAAGTTCTATAACGTAAATTCCCACATAGTTATACTAATGAAACATGAGAACTCTCTCATATGAAGCATAGGTGCTACTAGCACAAATGATGACTATAAAACTGGTGCTAAACATGAGCACAAGTGTGGATAAAGGATAGTAATGTTGCCCCCTCTCTTTATTTCTTTTCTTTTTTTTCTTTTTTCTCTTTTTCTCTTTTTTTTTCTTTTTCTGTTTCTCTTTTCAATGGCCTCCGTGGTTTTTTCACTTTTCTCTCCCTCACTGTAGGGGCAACACTCTAATATGACAACACACTTTTTGGTACAAATAACTCATAATGAACAAAACATGATGTATAAAACTGTATGCCTCTGCCAGTGTAGCAGGATGTGCAATGATCTAGCGTAACATGGGTAAAACCACACATCAGCTGTATAGAATCATGCAAAGCAATATATAACAATGATGAATGACAACAAGTCATGTAATGTAAGTGGAAGTTGCATGGCAATATATCTCGGAACAGCTATGGAAATGCTGTGATAGGTAGTTATGGTGGCTGTTTTGAGGAAGATGTTTGGCTTATGTGTAGGAGAAGAAGATGAAGTTCTCCCACGGGGTTGGATGTACTGCGAAGTATGCACAACTCTCAATGTGAGCAGAAGGCAATGCACATCACCGAAGAGGCTAGCAAAATATGGATGGTGGAAGTGCCAAAAACCGTAGCTCAACATTAGTAAAAAGAACTCACAAGTTTATTGCAAACAACTAGCAGGTTCAACATTAAGAGCATGATTAAATTTACCCCAAGGAGGGCCGTTCACGGAGGCACAAGTACCCCGCTAGATCCCTCGACCTTAGCACGCAACTATGTTGTTTCCAAAAACCTTCAGACATGAGAAGCTATCAAGTCCAACTACACCTTCAGCAATTTTAAGAGTTTGTAGTACGGTACAAGCTTTAATAACACAACCACTAATCAGATTTTAGCTTTAATTAACCAGCAAGCATTTAACATCTAATTTCTTAATATCTCAAAACATTTGCAAGGAATCAAGTTATCAAAGTTCAATGATCTACAAGACTATGCAAGTTTTTCCATTATACAACTACCACACACTTTAGCATTTTCTGTTCCAACCAGACGCCAATTATACAACTCTCCAAACAAATATAAGTGAAGCAAGAGAGTACTTTCTATAAAAGAACTAATAGCTCTGAACAAGAGATACATGAAAAACAAGAGCTAATAGCATAGCAGTGCTAAACAAGAATACTCAACAAGTATAAGTGAAGAACAGGAGTATTCTAAGCAAAGCGGAGCGTGTCTCTCTCCCAAACAAGAGTGCTAGGATCCAACTAAGTTATGATCAGAAAACAAAACAAAAACAAACAGAAAATAAACACACAGACGCTCCAAGAATGGCACACAATATGTGAAGCAATAAAAATATAGTCTCACTAGAGGTGACCTGATAATTTGTTGATGAAGAAGGGGATGCCAAGGCATCCCCAAGCTTAGACGCTTGAGTCTTCTTGATATATGCTGGGGAGATCCAAGGGAGCCTCCCCAAGCTTAAGCTTTTCTCTCTTCTTGATCTTCTTATATCATCCCCTCTCCTAATACTTGAAAACTTCCTTCACACAAAGATAACTCGCAAACTTCATTAGAGGGGTTAGTGCATCAAAACATAAACTCACTTGGTTCTGTAAAAACACATTGCATACTTTAGTTCAAACATTAGCTACTGTTACTAAGCAAGATCGTGATCTCCCCCCGAAGAACGTGAATCTATACTTGCAAAAGAGACAATGCAAAACAAAGACATAATCTGTCAAAACCAGAACAATCCGTAAGACGAATTTGTTCGAGGCACTTCCGATGCTCAAATCAGAAAACGGTTAACTAACGAAAGATAGGTAATAAGTTCAGGCTTCTGCTAAAAATTACAGATTAAAATAGTAATCCGTGATTTTTCACGAATTTTTAACGTGAGGTACAGAAATCTGTTTCTGGACAGCAAATAAAACTTTACCACCCTCTTGCATTAGAGTCTTTTCTTGGCACAACAAAAACGAAAAAAAAGATACAAAGGAGTTGTTACAGAAGTAAACAACCTCCTTGACTCAAGAAAACAAAAAATAACAGGAAATAAAATTGGGTTGTCTCCCAACAAGCGCTTTTCTTTAACGCCTTTCAGCTAGGCGCAGTAGCAAAAAGATCAAGTATTATCAAAATCTTTACTCAAAGAAAGGTCAGCAAACTTTTCAAAGAGGCATTGTATCTTATCTATATATGTCTAGATTCTCCTTTCTCACTTCTTCTAGGTTCACTACTCTCATCAAAAGGGTTTTCAGGAACTATCCAATCAAAATTCTTTTCTAGAGCCTCATGCATCCCCATAAGTTTAAAAGGGATTGGTACCTTCACTTCCCCTTTATAATCGGTTCCCTTAGTATATTCAAGTCTATCAATTTCCAATTTCAAGGGTACTTATAACATCAATATAGTAGCCAAGCATCTTATAGCGAAAAAAACTTTTCTAGCTTCCCTAGCAACATCACCAAATTCTTTGAGCAGGGTTTCTAAAACGAAGTCTTTCTTTTCCCCATCTTCCATATCATAGAGTTTAAGAAACATTTGCTGCATTATGGGATTAAGGTTGACAAACCTAGCTTCCAACATGTGTACTAAAGAGGTTGTAGCAATTTCATAATTATGAGCGAGTTCTGCCAAGGGTTTATCCTCAAAATCTTTAAGTCTACCACATGATTAAGGAATTCTTCAATATTATTTCTTCCAATAATGGAACCACTTCCGACTTCAATATCTTTCTTAACATACTTAGGGGAAACATGATGAGCAACCAGAAAATAAAAACTAGGTAAACCGAAATAAAAAGAAAGCCGTTTTTTTTTTGTGTTTTTCGATTTTAAAAGCAAACAAGATAAAATAAAAATAAAATAAGGAAGACAAAAACAAAGTAAAGAAAATGGTGACGTGTAACTCCCCTTGCTGTAGCCTCCAATTCCCCGGCAACGGCGCCAGAAAAAGTTGCTTGATGACGTGGAACGCACGTTCGCTGGGAAACCCCAAGAGGAAGGTATGATGTAGTCAGCAGCAAAGTTTTCCCTTGATTACAAAACCAAGGTTGTCAGATCCAGTAGGAATTGGAAGAGCTTCAGAAAGGTGTCAGCGTCACACACACAATCAAAGTACTTTGCCCCAACGAAACAGGAAGGTTGTCAATCTCCCCGGCTTGCTGAATACAAAGGATTAAACGTATGGTGTAGAATATGATGATGAACACAAAAGTAGCAGCAGGAAGTAACGTAGAGCGTGGTGAAAACGGTGTTTGTATCGGTGTGGAATAAAGGACCGGGGTCCACAGTTCACTAGTGGTGTCTCTCCATAAGACAAATAAACATACATGTTGGGTGAACGAATTACAGCTGGGCAATTGACAAATTGCAAACGCATGACAATGCAATATATGACAAGCACATGTTCATTGTTATATCTATTGGGCATTACAACAATATACATAGACCGCTTACTAGCTGCATCTATGACTCGTAATCCACTCACAAGATAGTTTCCGAGTCTCCCATGAGTATTAAGTTGGAAGCAACAGATTATAGCATTAAGCAAAGTGTGTAATGTAAACAAACGCATTAGACTTAACAGCAGTACCCTTAAGCTAAGCATCGGTTATTTTATCCCTGGTGGCAACAACACATCTACAGCCTTAGTTGTTTCTGTCTACCAAGCCCAGGCTTCTAGAGGCATGAACCCACTATCTAGCATAAATACCCTCTCTTGAAGTCATTAGCATCTACTTGGCCAAAGCATCTACTAACAACGGAGAGCATGCAGGAACATAGATAAAAAATAATATAGATATAAGAACAAACTTGATCATAACTTCACAATTCATCGGATCCCAACAAACACAACATGTATCATTACATAAAGATGATCTTGATCATGTTAGGCAGCTCACAAGATCTAAACATGATAGCACAAGGTGGAGAGACTACCAACTAGCTACTGCTATGGACCCGTAGTCCCGTGGAGAACTACTCACGCATCACTCCGGAGGCAGGCATGGTGATGTAGAGCCCTCCGTGATGATTTCCCCTCCGTCAAGGTGTCGGGAAGAACTGCAGAAACCCTCCCGAACTAGGGTTGAAGACGACGGCGGCCTCAGAACTTTTCGTGGATTTTTGCTCGGGTATCTAGGGTTCCCCGATTAGATGCAATTTATAGGCGAAAGGGCGACGTCGGTGGCCAGCCTAGGTGTGGCGGTGGCCTAGGTACGCGGCCCCACCCTGGGCCGCGCCATGGGCCCGCCTGCCTGCCTGGTGTGGCCCCCGGCTCCGTCCTCCTGGCTGCTGCTCCGTCTCGGTCCAGAAATAAATCAGTTAAATTGGAGTCCGATTCCGAGAATATTTCCAGAATAGATTTTCTGAAACAAAAAGACTGCAGAAAACAAGAACTGGTACTGTGACATCTTGTTAATAGGTTAGTCCCAGAAAATGCATAAAAATGATATAAAGTGTAAGATAAACATGTGGTAATCAATATATAATAGACATGGAACATCAATAATTATAGATACGTTTTGGACGTATCAGTGTCTCCCGTTAGAATTAAGTTGCAAGCAACGGATAATTGCATTAAGCAAAGTGTGTAATGTAAACAAACGCATTAGACTTAACAGCAGTACCCTTAAGCTAAGCATTAGTTATTTTATCCCTAGTGGCAACATCACATCCACAACCTTAGTCGTTTCTGTCGCTCGAGCCCAGATTTCTGGAGGCATGAACCCAGTATCGAGTATAAATACTCCCTTGAAGTCACAAGCATCTACTTGGCCAAATCATCTACTAACAACGGAGAGCATGCAAGAACATAAATAAAACAGTAGATATATTGATAAACAACTTGATCATAACATCACTATTCATCGGATCCAGCAAACACAACATGTAGCATTACAATAAGATGATCTTAATCATGTTAGACAGCTCACAAGATATAAACATGATGGAACAAAGTGGAGAGACAACTATCTAGCTACTGCTATGAACCCGTAGTCCAAGGATGAACTACTCACGCATCACTCGGAGGCAGGCATGGTGATGTAGAGCCCTCCGGTGATGATCTCCCTCTCTCCGGCAGGGTGCCAGAAAGAGCTTCAGAACCCTCCCGATCTAGGGTTGACGACAGCGGCGGCGACGGAAATTTTCGTGGAATAATGATCGGGTGTTTAGGGTTTTTGGGACGAGGAGATTATATGGGTGAAAGGGCGGCGCGTGGGGCCAGCCGAGGAAATGCTTCCACGCCCTATTCCAAAACACGGTGCCCTTTTGTTGAACACCGTGTTTGGCGGATTGCCCACATGTCATCCAAGACTCACATAGAACTTGATCCTCCTTGTCCGTGTAGGACGCAGTCCGTGCGTTCTTCTTCTTGAGATTGGCAACGAGGTTGGCGTGCTCCTCGTCAAAATCGAGCGGCTCTTCATCAATGTCAACACCATCGGCTTGTGTCTCGGCTTGAGTGTCGCCATCGGCCATGGCCGCGGTCGGGTCTTGCGTCTCGGCGTCTTCGATGTTGGTGAACATGCCTCCTCCATCGCAGATCATGTCCTGCATGACATGATCATCGTTGTCGAACTCGTTGAAAAAGGCCGGTTGGACGGCGTCGTTGGCGGCATCTCGTCGAAATTGAGCACGCGGGGATCGGGTAGGGTACCCGCGGCCGACGTCTATCGGGACTTCGTCTTGCCACGCATCCGCGCCGAGGCAGGCGTGACATTGAGGTCAATGGGTGCCACGAAAGGGGCCGCCGGGACCGAAGTAATTTCCGGCGAGCCTCTCCACCTCTTCGGGCGCCTGCTTGGCGGCCTTGTCCTCGGCCGCCTTGAGCCGCTTCTTCTCCCTCCGAGCTGCCCTCTTGTCCGACTCTGGCAGCCGCTCCTTCTTCGGCTTCAACAGGGCGGCGCTGACGACGGCTGTGGACTTGGACATACCGTCCTCCATCGAGGGGCGGCTAGGGCGGCGGCGATCGCGGGAGGGTTTGGGGACGAAAGAGATGGGGAGGTTTGTGTGGCTGGCGCCTGGGTCCGACGCGGACAAGGGAGGACAAAGGGCGGACCGGGTGCCTGTCCGTTTCTCCTCAAATTTGGACCAAACTTGGGCCAGGTTTGGTTCAAAACTCGTGTCCGCGCGGACAACGATCCGTATGCAGTGGGCCGTTGGACCTCCTCAACCCGTTCAGATAGAATCGGACTAGGTCTGTCCATATGCGGGGCTCGGTTGAAGATGCCCTGATTTTGGAAATCTGAGCAGCATGGGCCATGGGCCCTGCATCGGCACCCACGCGGACGCAGAGGCCCAGACTGCTCGAAATGGCAAAGCTTCTTTATTCTCGCACCCTACATTCTTCCACACAGCAACCAGCAAATGTAGCCAGTAGAAGCTCCTCCACCTGCCCTCTTCTGGCCCCTTCCCATCCACCCACCACAAGAATGGCCACGCTCGCATCCTCCGCCGTCCGCACCGCGCGGCCCGCTCCTTTGAACGACACGTCGCCACTGCCACGCTCCCTCAAATCCCCACCCCTCCTCCTCCGCCTCCCCCACAAACGCGTCCACCTCTCTCCTCCCTCCCCGGATCCTCTGCTCCGACCCCCCGAGCCCCTGCACATCCCAGCTCGTTCGCAACCATGTCGCCGGCGGAGCCGACGCGGGAGGAGAGCGTGTACATGGCCAAGCTGGCGGAGCAGGCCGAGCGGTACGAGGAGATGGTGGAGTTCATGGAGCGCGTCGCCAAGGCCACCGGCGGGGCGGGGCCCGGGGAGGAGCTCTCCGTCGAGGAGCGCAACCTGCTCTCCGTCGCCTACAAGAACGTCATCGGGGCCCGACGCGCCTCATGGAGGATCATCTCCTCCATCGAGCAGAAGGAGGAAGGCAGGGGCAACGACGCGCACGCAGCCACCATCCGCTCCTACCGCACCCAGATCGAGGCCGAACTAGCCAAGATCTGCGAAGGGATCCTCGCGCTGCTCGACTCACACCTCGTGCCCTCCGCCGGAGCAGCAGAGTCCAAGGTCTTCTACCTCAAGATGAAGGGCGACTACCACAGGTACCTCATCTGTTGACGGAGGGCGTGATCCATCTTTATATATGGTTGGAGGGGCGTAGATTTGCTTGGATAATCTACGACTAGAGGGTTTCAGTCCTTTCCTGCTGGTGGTTGTGTGTTGGGCGAGATTTGAGTTTGGAACGATTCCTTGTTTTATATAGCTTAACCGATCTCTCTTGTATGACGCAGCCGGGCGTGAGTTCAATTTCTGGTGGTGTGTAGGCAAAGTGACATATCGTCCTTGTATATGGATATCCGTGGTTAGTGCGTGTATTTGTTAGTGCTAGAGAGAGAGTGATTTCTCTCGGTGGTGATTGGCTTGGTTACAGTTATTATGATTTGATCTGTAAATGATCACATGATGCTGTGATTGCGATTGGTTTCTCGTGATACTTTGTATGGTATGATTCAACGTTTGAGATCTTCTGTGCCTAGCAGTGGACATCTGATTTCTCATTCTGTTCTCTGTGCAGGTATCTCGCGGAGTTTAAGTCTGGGGCGGAGAGGAAGGAAGCTGCCGAGAGCACCATGAACGCATACAAAGCTGCTCAGGTTACTGATAGAAACAATTCTGTGTGTGCACATAGGCCTGATGAGTTGATCCTTTTGTCTGAGCCTCGTGCATTGCTTCCAGGACATTGCTCTCGCAGATTTGGCTCCGACTCACCCCATCAGGCTTGGGCTTGCACTCAACTTCTCTGTCTTCTACTATGAGATCTTGAACTCCCCTGACCGTGCCTGCAACCTTGCGAAACAGGTGAGCTGATTCTCCCTTTATCTCCATTTGTGTCAGTTGTCAGGTGAGTGTTGAATACCTGCTTGGCGTCACTTTTGTTAGCTCGTTGTGGGTGCGTTATAGATTGCTTAGGTTGATTGTGTACTATGAAAATGGAGCCACACATCAGTTGGGTCTGGTTTGCTCCAACTCCACTTCCTATGGAAAATCGAGCTGCAGGAAACCAAATCCACTTTTAGCATCTAGGCTTGTGGGGCACATCCATTCTGTTTGGGTTAACTCCCCCAATTATTTTAATTCGTCGCCAGCACGGAAGCATACACCAGTGTAGGGCTTGTTTGGTTCAAAGGGAAAGTGGAGGAATAATGTAGGAATAGGAAATTTTCCTATGGGGACACTATTCATCCGTTTGGTTGAAAGGAATTGAGTAAAGGAAAACACAGGAAATTTTCCTTTGATGTAGGTTTCAAAGGAAACACGCAGGAATTTTACAATCCACCTAGACCTATTTTTTAAAATCCTATGCACGAAGAACGAGACCGAGGTCTGTCTTGGCATTATAAAATGCTAATTATACCTTCTCAAGTGGTTTGACTTTGATTTGACCATGTTTATTAGTAATCCTATGTTTTTCCTATTCCCGTGAACCAAACAACCAAGTTCACAAAATTCCTGTGTTTTTGAATCCTCTGTTTTGCACTTGCATTCCTATCCTTTTCCCGTGTTTTTAGAATCCTGCGAACCAAACAGGCCATTGGTTGCATCATATTTAAGGATAAGGACTCTTGAACTGCTCAATATTGAAGATGCACTACATATGGGTATATAACATGGATTGTGGATCTATCTGAAAAAGTGTAACTTAACAATTTGTAAAATTATGTGCTGTTTCTATCATGCTATTCTGGATTTCTTTCAGCAGTTTAGGCTGACCACCAAACGATACTATCCGCATCTCCAGGCACATCTCAGAAGCATTTTGTACATTGTCAAAATAGTGTTTGTGGAGGGTTGTTATCTTGCCTGCAACATTCCTTTCATGCTTTTGCCACATGCACATGTGCTTTCAGTTATCAGTATTAGATGTACGCCCAATGTGTCTGGCAGTGTTGGCACAACTTCTCTTATAATGGATTATCGAAATTTGTTATTCCTGTGATATCTGCTTTGCCTAATTTGATGCAATACTTTTCTTTCCACGCTTCAAATGTGTTGATTATACTTGCTATTTGCAATTTAATACCCTTTGCTAGTTCCGATTTTGCTATACTTGTGATTCAAATGGACTTCCCTTTGTTAGGCCTTCGATGAGGCTATATCAGAGTTAGACAGCCTGGGTGAGGAATCCTACAAGGACAGCACTTTGATCATGCAGCTTCTGCGTGACAACTTGACTCTATGGACTTCCGACACCAATGTAAGTCCATATGATCTGCTTCACAGCTATCCTTGCTCCATCTTCATGGTTTGTCATGTCAAACTTATTATTTCTTACTCTGCAGGAGGATGGTGGCGATGAGATCAAGGAAGCCGCAGCTCCAAAAGAATCCGGAGACGGACAGTGAGCTGAATCTGGACATTAGTCTGGTGCACCAGCTGTTGTAACGGAAATCGATGGTCTTGGATTTCGATAGCAATCTTCTAGTACGCGTACTGCTGTGGTCGCTGCATGGAGCGACGCTGTTTAATCAAAGCACTTAGAGGTTTCTGGTGTTGATAAATGCTGGCTGGATTCTCGTTTTCTTGTTTAAATCCGGCCACAAGGAAAAACCTACTCTTTTGCACCATTAGACTGTTTGTTATATGAACCATGTCTGACATGACTTGCTGCATCTAGTACTATTTTGCTTAAATTGAGCCGTCTTGTTCATGTTTGGCGGAACAAATCTTTTGTCATGATGGTTGGGCGGTCTCGCACGACTGACAGGCTCATTTTCCTGGTGAATATGCCATGACCGCAGTGGATTGAGAAACGACGGCAGAAGAAGATTGTTCATTCTTCACCTCATGTTTTGTCTTGGTGAAGCGTGCGTAGCATTTGATCACTGACCATTTTTCTGTTTCCCAATAGCTGCTTAGATACATTCCTGAGAGGTTAATCTGATCATATCTTGAAACCAGTGACCTCGCCTGGAATTTTTCTGGGAGAAGAGACGAAAATTCTCTCCATTGTGGAACCACAGAAAAATGTGTAACTCGTTTTATTTTGCTTTGCCTTATTCGATCGCTATGATGACAAATCATCTTCATAGTTTTCTTGATGCCGGAGCATCCCAAGTGCGATAGCTTAGTTATACTAGAATCCATGACAGCGACCATGTTAGTTGCAGTGGAACCTGATGCGCATCTCAGGCCAAGAATCTCGCTCGTTGCTGCCCACGTTTGGTGCTTCAGTCGGTGATCGAAGTTATACTTTTTATAACTGCTTTAGTAGATATAAGAAAATCAAGGACCGTATCTAAAGAGTATAATTGTTGGGGGGGGGGGGGGGGGGGTAGGACGTTCACCAGCGATTTGAGAATTACGGCCGTAGATAAGGAATCACGGCCGATCTCAGCCGTCCGTTCACGCGGTTTTTTTTTTTACTGTGCCCGGACCCGCCTGTCATTGACTGCGTGGCTGGATAATCCGGTGCAGCTGCGGGCGCGGTGGCAGTGCCCGTTATTCCGACGACGCCGCGCGGGGTAAAATCGTCATTTCGCGTATGGGGGTATATAAGCCGCGTCCGCATCAGGGGAGAAACCCTAGCCGCCACGCCGCACGCGAGCCTTTCCCTCGCGCCCTCCCGCTCCCGCTCCTCCTCCTCCCGCCCCTCCGCCTCCTCCTCGCCGTCCAGCGCCGCCCCTCCCCAGCTCATCCGCCGCCACCCCTCCCTCTCCTCCTCCAGCTCGCACTCCTGGGCTCCCCGCCCCTACCAGATCCCCCAGCCGCAGTTGGAGGGCGTCGGACGCAGCCCCGCGGGTGGAGGAGAAAATGGGGAGGGCGGTGGAGAGGGAGAAGGAGCATGAGCGAGCGCGGAGGGCGGACCACCGCCGGCCGGGCCAGGCATGGCGGCGGCGGCCGGGCAGGGAGGCGGCGGCGGCGGCTGGACGCGACGGCAACGAGCTGCGACGGCTGCTGGACGACATGACCTGCCCGAGGTGGTCCGCATCGAGGGAGAGAGGGCGACGGCACGCTTGACGCATCCTCTCCTCTCCCTGGCCTCCCCGCTCAGGATCCGGGTGTCTCTCTCCTCTTAGTCTTGAACGGCACAACAGGGCACAGGAGGTGGACGGCAAGGAGGTGGCAGCCTGCTTCCCATCTCTTGTTTATCTTTTGGTTTATTCTTTTTGACTTGCTGCTCCGTTGGATTTGCTGCTTGTTGGCTGCTTGTTGGGTGTTTATTCTTTTGACAAATTAGGAGCTCGATTATTATGTCTACAGATTGAAGAACAGCTGTTTATAGGCTGATTGGTTATAGCTGTTTGGATTTTCGGACTGTTGTAATATGTCATGATTCCCTTTGCTAATTGGCAATTCTTGTCCATTCTAATTGGTGTATTATGCCTCCCATGATTAGTTTTATTGTATCTTGCTTATAGGGTTTGATGTCAAGGAGGTTCATAGAGAACATATGGTGACAGCGACCAGAATTGATGCTCCGCTGCAGGTATGCTCATCCTTTCATCCTCCCACTACTGGTGTTGTTGGAACAAGCTTTTATATGTATTTTCACAGGGAATTCACTTTATTGTTTATTTTGATTTGTTCAGCAACCGACGAGCATATTGGATTGCAGTGGTTTAATCGCTAGATCTTTTCATCTCTGTTTGTACAGATTACTAATTTATATAATCCGGGTAATTCCCCTTTTCTGAAGCTTTGCTCCAGTCAATGATACCAAGGTTTAGTAGTCATTTACCTATTCATAATTTTGCATTTCAGGTATTGAAGGAGATCATGATGCGTCTGGGCGTGTTTATTTATATTCTGCATCGCTTCTATACCTGCAAGGCTGCAAGCTACGCTAAATCCATTCACGACCATCCAACATCATCAAGCTTTGTAATTCTCAAGGTTGTTAAATTAAAGGTAATTGTAAAATTATCCGCTCAGTGTACTGTACATAACTATCGAGCTCCTAATTTGTCTATATGTTTATTTGGTTTCTATTCAGTTCTGCAGTAGCATATTGTCCTGTTTTTCAAATTCATGGCTACAAGATTGTTTGTTGTGCTCTCGGTCTATGAAAGGCCTTTTGATTGATCATGTATGAATGTTAAGGATTTCTATTTTGTTTGGACCACTCTATTATGGATTTATTATGCTTGGAAGTTTTCCCTGCTCATCTCACAGTTTCATTTGCTTTAATCAATCATTCATTTTTTTTTCAAGTATGGGCCTGCTCGTGAAACTAAGCTGGGCACTTTCTGTGGTCACGGGTTTGTTCGTGAACAAGGAGGGAAGCAGTCAGAGGTTAGAGCCCTTCTTCTCTTCTCAGCAAATCAAGTGAGGAAAGTGAGATTTCTTGGTTTGCGCCCCGAGCCAACCTCCTATGACAGATATACCTCACGATTGGTCTTTTTAGTTGTCGATGTGCTTGCGCATGTGTATTATTTGCTAGATCTGAAGTATTTATGGTTATTTTGATAGGAGGGGAAAGTGATAATTTTATTGCTATGGGATCTGAGAGAAGCTAGCTAGGGGAAGGAAAGGATAGTACTGATATGGTTTGAAAACCAAATGGATGAATCAATTTTGTTCCAGTATGTATTTTATTACTCTGTTTTCGCTTGTATGTTAGAACTATTTGTGATATAATGCATAGGACAGTCCCTATTCGAAAGATGGTGGTTGTTTTATACCTAATAATAATATTCGGCGGTGAATGCTCAGTTTTAGGTTTACAACTGCTTGTCCTAATTCTGATGGGTCTTCCAAAGACTACAGGAAATTTCATCTTTAACTTGAGACATGGCCTGAGCTGATTCTTTGGTGCTATCTCATTTTTGCAGGTTCACTTGGGACAGGTTGATCTCTAACTTTGTGGATTGTTTTTCCTTCTCCATGATATAGCCTAGCTAACAGATGCAACGACATCAGCGCCATCGCCAGGGTAGGCCACAAGCATGTCGCATGTACTTCTCAGCTATAAATAAGCGATGGGCCTAGCACAATTGACAGAACCTTGAGTGAACTGAAATTGCTATAAATAAGTGATGGTTTTCAAGTAATACTAAATTTCTATGCTTGGCTCGCTTCCTTCTATGCTTGGCTGCATCTATAGTTGTAGCTGCTCCTGTGTTTTATTATTTTCAGTTGTGACCCCATAGCCATCTTTTCTCCCTCTACAGGTTTTAAAGAATTTCATTGTTTTAGTTTCTGTTTGTTCACCATCTCCATGTTTGAGAGTTTAGAGAGGAAGTACCTGGGGAAGGTTAGAGCTCTGTTTCTTGCTTGCCAAAATATTATAGTGGACTAATTTTTAGTTCTGATGCTGTCCTGATTTCATGTATTCAAATAGATTAAATGATGATGTGCTGATGTTTAAACACGAGAACCATATAGTTACTCTTTGTTAGTGGTATGTTGAAAGCATGCTGGTTTTTTTTCTTCATGTACTGTATGAGATCCTCCATATGGTAGTATTAGAGTTTTCTGCTGCTCCTCACATAGCACAGGTTGGTTTGATGCTGCTAACCCATTACGATTCTTCCTTTCTATATATCTGTTTAGGAGAAAAATAGAGAGAATAACCAGTCATTTTGGTGGTTCTTTCAATTTATCTGATGTTAGATTTAGGATTATGACTGTGTGTTGTGATAATTGTTGATTTCATGCAACCTTAGAGATATGCTTTCATACCTATAGACCTATGTTCGACTTTATGGAAATAATGATATGTTCTCTGTGCTCAAATCAAATGTTTCCGCTGCGAGTAACGTCTTAGCATGACTGCTATAACCATCATGTTTAGTTTACATCCTGTTTGTAGATATAAATCATCTCATTCTTAATGGTTAGTCCTTGATGCTTCAAGTGTTCCATATGATGTGGTCTGACCGAAAGATTGAAGCATGTCTTCACGTGGTATGCTTTTGACATGTACGTGTCAACAATATTTCCCATATTGAGTATCAATGTATTAGTGTTCATGTTTATTCAGCCTAGAATTGAGGTAGTTGTGTATTTTTAATGCAGATTAACAAGTTCATTGTCAGTCAGTATGCATAATAACACTGAGATATATGCATCCTACTGATTTCACTATATTTGAATAGGTAGAACAAGCATCCTATTTGTATGCAGTTTGTCTTTTGTTACATGAAATCAGATGGTACACATCATTTAGTCCAGTTGAGGAAACGTATGAGTATATAGTATTATTTTTCTAGCTTCGTTCCATTACATTTCCGTGACCTTAAACCTATAATTGTACCTCTATTACATTTTGTTCACTATGGAACATGGACATTATGGTTGATTCTTCAGCTTAAACCATGGGTCTCGAGGAAAATCTTCTTCTAATGTAGGTGTAAGTTCCACTCTGACGTTTTAATCTTCTTTTGAAATATCAGTCTTTGGTATCTAAGTTTATCAGCTTAGACACACAGGTTCCATTCCGGTTGTTTACTGTGATATTTATAGAATCTATTGAGATGCCCTGCATATCTGAACATCAATGTTTTAAACTGCAGGTTATATGACAATGGTGCATTGTTTACCAAATATATATTGCTTGGCATATGCAAAGTTTTGATTTTACAGGAAGACCCATAGTTTATTCATGTAAGTTTGACTCTGTTTTTTCTTTCCGTTCCAATTTGTGCTATCCCTTTTCCAGTCTTAGTTCCAGTTTCAGTGCCTTAAAAGGCTTGCTAAGTGACAATGGCCTTCCAGAGCTGTATAATTTCGAGCTAAATACTTCAAGTCGGGTCTGTAGAGAATTCACCAAGTTTCTTTGATAAAACTAACTACATCATTTTCTTTGAACTCCTTTTCCTCTCATATAGTTGGGACACTTTGCCATAGATGCTCTCAAAGCATGTGCTTTTTTGGGGTCATAGCACAATCCTCCCTCAGACTACTCACCTGCATTGACAAGGGTGTAGTGCATATTATATGTTGTTTAACTTTTGGATCTAGAGTAATATATGTGATGTCTTTAGTTGTATAGGTTTCGGTTTGATTTAATGGATCTACCGTGTTGGACCTCCTCATTTTTCTCCTGGTGCTTTTTTTGCAGCAATGAGTTTCATAGCCTCACTTCTTTCTGTGCTCTATTTACATAGAACACTTCACTGGTGCAGGCATCTTCCAGCTTCTATTTCAACAACTTCTGTTTGATGGCTCAGGGTACAGTTTTTGTACGATATCCACCCTTATTCGTCGACAATGGTATCGTGATCACTGATCCTCTCCCAGGTTCTCTCTGTCTCACTTCCTTTCCTGGATTCCTCATAGATTTGCGCTGTATTTGATTTTTCTTTTCAGTTTGTTATTTTCCTCTGATTATTCTCCTTCCGTTGAAGATTACTTGTGGTCGACGATAGCCACCACCCGTTTGTGCCTCATATTGAGATCGCATACTTTCTCGATCTCTGTCTGTCTGTCTTTGTTTATCGCTTCAGATCGGTAGCCCACTGGTTCTATTGCCATGCCCATCATCGGTGGCTCTACATATAATATTTTTTTCCTCTAGAAACATTTGAAGAAGAAGAAGAAACCTGTAGGTCCCTACTCTGTCACGTTTCTAAAATGAGAACGTACATGAATTATTGATTGAAATTCTCTATATGTGAATTTGAAATAAGGAAATGATATATGTTCCAAGATAGTAAAATTGTAGAGAAAAGGATTCAGTTTAATAAAAATATATTTCTTGAGACGGCTCTATGTTCTACTCATGCATTCTAATTAGTACTAAGTTATGCCTTTGTATTCGTTTTCCAAAGACTCTGGCGATCAGTGTGTTATGGACTTCTAAACTACTGCCCTTGTGTGCTTTAGCACTTCTTTAATATGTTAGTCCATATCTCTACTTGACTTGCCAGTTTCTTAAGTCATGGTTGTATGTTGTGATGGTTGTTTCTTTGAGGAATACGCTCCTCTGAACCTATAATGTCAATGCTATATTAGTACTACGAGCTATCATGTCAATTTAAGCATGTGTTTATCATTCCATTTAGTCAATTGATTACCATTGACAATTATGAACATGTTTGTTCCCTGTTGTCAGGCTGATACTGAGCTAATTGAGGAGGTCTTGCAAGTTTATGGCAACATCTACAGAATGTCCAGGTCCATGACTGCCTCAAAAAACTGTGCTCGGTGATATTTTGGTTCTACCATCGAAGTCTCTGTCGCCGAATGTGTATATTATTTTCCAAGTGTTTCCATATTACTACCCAAGTGTTTTATTGTATGATGTTATGATTACTGATTTCATACGATCTGGAAAATACACTTTAAAATCTATATACTTGTGATCAGATTCATATAGATATAAATATTATTTAAGTAATCTGTATAAATGTTGGAAACCACGGGCAAAAAATTCAAAGAAGCAACAAGCGCCGCGCGGCGAGCCGCGCCGTTCGAATCTAGTAAAACATAATACTCCTCGAGGCGCACGATCGTACATGGCGCGTCACGGCAATGTGTTCACCAGGGCTTGGGGAGTGGGGACTGTAGATATACACCTTACGAATGGCGGGAGACGACGAACTCTCCTTTTTTTTGCGATTCAATAACAATTCATTCCATGAAAACAGTAGGGTTACAATCAAGCTGAAGGCAATCAGTAAGGAAACTCTCCTGGAGAGGCGAAGTTTAAACACCAGCATGACCCTCCATATGCAGTGCCTTGTTCGCATCAGCGGAGTACCAGCGGCTGAACACCAGGTAGTGCCGCTGCGCCGGGTCACAAGTACAGTACACCTCGTAAACACCAGAGCACGATCGCACCTATGAATCCTTCGGCTAGCTGACGAGGCCGGAGCATGCTCAACATGGCTTCTGGGCAACTCAAACACAGGAACACAGTGGTGTCCTCCTCGCCCACCCACCAGTGGCACACTGGCCAATACTCCCACCCGGACCGATTTCACCCTATCTTCTCTCGCCCTCGCTGTCGCATCCGGCCTCTTCGCCAACCTATTTCCTCCAGCCTCGTCGCCGCTGCCATCGCCGGACTTTTTTCCACTTCTTGCCTGGACGGTGTAGCTTGCGACTCGCACCCTACACCCCCTTCAAACCGGGTCGTCGCCAGGGGTTCTTCACCGGCATAGGCTTGTCCTTACCCACGATCGACACCACCCACAAGGTGTTTGGCCATTTGACGGCCTATTTGCGAGGTATGAATTCATCACTTCCGCATGGCGGATAGCTCGGATGAATATTTTTACAACAACATCTTGGGTTCATCATCGTCTAAACATTGTCTGACGATAAGAGTGATGTTTTGGTTGCTACACTTTTCGTCAATGAACACATTTCGAGGCAGCAACCATTGTTCAGGTGATCGGTCCCAGGACGTGCGCGCGGTGTTGGATCGTAACAGAGAAGAGGGCCATGTCTAACGAACTTTTTCAAGATCATCAATCGGATAAACCTAATATACACTCCCAATCTTTTTCGGCGCCGGTTCTGGATGGCAAAACTTCAACTGCAACTCAGATGTCCTTGATAAGATAGACTTCTCATCTTATCAGAAATGCACTGTGATTGTTTAGATACTTACATATGGAGTTCCTAGTGATCTTAATGATGAGTACATACGCATGAGTGAGACCACATGCCTCGAGGCAATGTACAAGTTCTGCAAAACTGTGATTTAGGTGTTTGGCCCGGAATATTTGAGAGAGCCAAATGTTGTCGACACTACCCGGCTGTTGTCGATTGACGGGTCAAGAGGATTTCATGTCATGCTTAGAAGCATAATTGCGTGCACTTGAAGTGGAAGAGCTGTCAATTTGTTTGGCAGGGGCAATATAAAGGACATGTTGAAGAGTGCATGGTCATGGTTGAAACTGTGGCATCACATGATCTCTGAATTTGGCATTCTTTTTTTGGCATGGCAGGTTCTCAAAATGACATCAACGTGTTTCAGCGCTCTCTGGTGTTCTCTGCTCTTTCGGAAGGCAATTTCTCAGAGGTGAACTATGATATTAATGGCTACCCATATAACAACGGGTACTACCTAGCTGATGGTATTTATCCTCCTTGTCAACATTTGTAAAGACAATCTCCAATCCTCAAAGAGAGAAGAAGGCTAGGTATGCAAAAGGAAAAAGAAATCGCTAGGAAGGATGTCTAGCATGCTTTTGGTTTGCTCCAATCTCGCTGGGCTATTGTTTGCCACCCTGCTATAATATGGAGCGTTGACACTATGTCGGAGGTGATGTCTGCTTGTCTGATCTTGCACAATATGATCATAGAGAATGAACATGATGACAAAATTTATAACCAAGATTGACAACTTCAGAGTGATTTGGCTGAGCCTCATGAACAGTTTCTCCAATTTCATCATGAAATATATGCTCGGGCAAATCACTTCCAACGTCAAAAATGATTTGTTGAGCATATGTGGACTCACATGGAAATCAATAGTTTTATCTTCTCATTTACTTCCAATTTATTTATACAAATTTAGATTCATTTGATTGTAATAAACTATGGGATTTTATAATCTGGTTGTAAACTATGCGACTTTATTTGTTTAATCATGTGCAGCATTTAATTGCCCCAATCACGGTGTACAAAAATGGTCAAATTGCCAAAAAACACAGACTGGGCAGAGCAAATGGGTCTCTCTGTTGTGTACACTAGACAGGAAAGGTCAGACGCTTGTCCCACTAAACGGATAAAAAGGTACATTTTTTAGTTTTCGTTTAGATGGCCCTTAGAGCATCTCTAACAGATGGCACGAAAGGGTAAAAACCGGTCTCCAACAGGTGCCCTAAACGGTGCTCTAAAATAAAGGTTGCCCCAAATTTTGCTCCTCTATGCCCAAATATGGGGCAAAGAGGGCCACGTGGGGGCGTGCCCTATATCTTCACTTTCACCGTGCATGCGTCCAATTGCCACTTCCACTCGCCCCACCCGTCGTCGCCGCGCGCGATTCGACCGCCCGTCGCCGCTCCGACACTGATTCACCCGCCGCCGCCCCTTCCACACCTCCGCCGCCGCTTCCCTACCTCAGATTCGGCCGCCACAGCCGCTTCCCCACCTCCGTCGCCGCTTCCTCCGCCTCCATGTGGCCGCGCCACGACTCCAAGGGCTCCAGCCATGACTCCTTGTGGCCGCGCCGCGCAGGGAGGAGCCCCGCGTGCGGCGGCATGACTCCGCTGCCGTCGGTGAGGAGCAGCACCGGCTACCGCGGCGTGCGGCGCCGGGACTCGGGTAGGTACGCCGCCAAGATCACCTCCGACCGCACACGCATGTGGCTCGACACGTTCCCCTCGGCGGACGAGGCCGCCTGTGCCTTCAATGCCGTGGCGTGGCAGTACGGCCGGCCGAGGTCGGAGTAAAATTTCTCCGACGTCGAGACCGCCAAGACGACTATGTTAATCGCTCCTAGTTTCCGCATGGTGTGTCACGCCGTCGAGGAGGAAGACCGCTCGGTGCACCACCAACTCAAGGCCGAGCAGGCGGATGCGGCGGCGATGGAGAAGCTCCGCCGGGAGAACCCCGACCTCGTGATGGTGGAGTATGAATTCTACGCGAGCTGGGACGCGAAGAAGGCAAAGACTGAGGCCGGCCCTTCTGCTCCGGTGATCAAGATTGAGGACTATGATTCATCCGGATTGTCAGATTTTGATTCCGATGATGAATCGGGTGTTGATTGGAACCAACTGAGGAGGGAATCCGGACTTTAGTTCAACTAGTTGTTTTAGGTCAAACTTTTAAATTTGGGTCAACTTGTCGAAATTTATGTAAAAATATCGTCGAACTATTTAAATTTAGATCAAATTTTAGTTCGAAACTATCTGTGTATGCCATAAAACAGGGCATCCGTTGGAGAAGCTGTGCCTAAAATAAGGCATCTGGAAAAGCAAAAAAAGTTTTGGTGGCCTAAAACACAAAAACATGTGCCATATAACCAAAAAGCCGTGCCTAAAATAAGGCATCTGGAAAAGCAAAAACAGTTTTGGTGCCCTAAAACACTAAAACATGTGCCATATAACCAGAAAATGGTGCCTTATTATAGGCATCTGTTAAAGATGCTCTTATGCCGCCACAGTGCCGCCGCGGATGGCCGCCTGATGCATAAGCTATTTGCATGCATGCACGGGTAGTTGTAGTCACCACCCTGATAATATTGTATTTTTTTACCAAACCTGACCTCTCAGACGAACTAATGCCACATCTCTCTACCGGAAACTATTTTCAAATCTAGCTCCCGGGCTCGGCGCCAATATCAATGGCGCCTAGGTTGTGCAGGTCGGTGCTGTTAGACAGATATGTCACACTACGTGACATATCCCCTGATTCCCTAAATCGCGGAGAGAAAAAATGCATCTCAAGACATGTCACATTTGATGAAACACGATTTACTTCGTTAGGATTGAAGAATTGCTGCAATTCTTCCTGAATAGACTCGATTCTCTCGTCGAGAGTTTCTTTGAAAGTCTTACCTAAACTCTTCCGACTAGGCTAATTTTTTTTTAATAATACATTTTTTAAATTAAATTCAAAAAATATTATGCAAAATAACGAAATGGCAAAAATAATACGGCCTCGGCCCAG
This sequence comes from Poa pratensis, assembly GCA_947311845.1. NCBI lineage: Eukaryota > Viridiplantae > Streptophyta > Magnoliopsida > Poales > Poaceae > Poa > Poa pratensis. Next base: position 66,787,168 of record CAMZMU010000049.1, on the reverse strand, counting down.
CTTGGGCCGATAAGGGCCCGTCGGCCAGGCTTGGGCCGATTGGGCCATATCGGCTTTGTTCAAGACGACCAGATCGCATGGTGGGCCAGGCCTGCGCCCGACAGGCCGTGATGCGGCACTAATCGGCCAGAACTCAGCCGACCGACCTGTCGGCCAGGGCTGGGCCGACAGGACGCTGGATAAGACCAGCCCTGCCCACATCTTCCTCCTCGCGTCCTCTCTCTCCTTTTCTTCTTCCTCTCGAAACCAGCAGCTCCTTACTGCGTTTCAGCGGCGATCTGTCCATCCAGCCACCAAATCTTCCTCCTAGAAGTGTTAGAGAGTTAAGGCAGCTCAGATCTACAGATGTGTTGGATTATTGTGTGATTTCGTGTTGTTTGGTTGGAGCAATGGTGGAGTTTAGGTGGAGGTTGCTGTAGGGTGGTGGATGGTGCAGCGTGGTGATGGTGCAGCGGTGTTGCATTGGCGGTGGTGGTGACGTTGCTGGTCCATTGAATCGGCACGCTTCAAGGGTATGCGTTTATTTTGCTAGTAATATTAAGTATATAGTTGTTCCCGGTTGTAACAGTAAATTGGTGTCACATTTTTAGGTTGTTGAGATGAGTAATTTAGTGAAATGTTTGTTTTTCTACGGTCCTGGCGAAGTTGTAGTAAATGAGCATGGAGCTGATTTGGGTGAGTTTCGATGGTCAGAGTTGGAACTGAGTGACCCACAAACATGGTCTATAAGTCAGCTGAAAGATTGGTTGGCAGCGTGTTTAGGGCTTCCTGAAACAGACACCGTCGGTGTGCATGCACTGTGGACGAAGACAAGGTCCCCGGTGTTTTTTTATTTGAGGCCGATAGAACGGACCTCTCAGATGGTGCGATGGTTGCAAGGCTGCGCAAGCAGGGGATGTACCCCTCATGCCTTACTGATACCTGTCGCGAAGGAGGTGATTGCGCCTGAAGGCGAGGGAGGGCACGATCCTGGCCAGAGTAGTCAGGAGATGCAATTTTCTGGACATGATTATAATCAGGGAGATGTTGGAGGTGGTGGTTATGACTATGGCCAAAATAGTCAGACAGAGCAGATGGAAGAGGAAGATGTTGGAGGTGGTAGTTATGAATCTGGCCAAAATAGTCAGACAGAGCATATGGAAGAGGGAGATGAAGATGCTGCTGAGGCAGCAGCAGACGATGTATTCCAAGAAATGATGGAAGAGGAAGACGAAGATGGTGGTAGTGCTTATGGGTATGATTCCGACGAGTCGGATGACGAACATGTGGTGCCAAATCCTGCGTCATGGAGTCATGATTTCTCGTCGTCAATGACAGTGAACGATGTTCATGATTCTGCCTGGGAATACCATCAGAACCAGGTTTCTGCGGGTGCTCTATATACCGACAAGCAACATTTGCAAGATGCAATCATTAAGTGGGCAATGTCGACTTGCAAGACATTCAAAACCAAGGTGTCGAGTAAAAAATATCTGACAATGGAATGTGAGGTAGCAGGGTGTCCTGGAAGGGTGCACGGTTATCGTCCTCACTTCGGCATAAACTGGAAAGTGAGCGACGTAGTACAGCACACATGTAGAATTGAGAGTATTCCTCAAGATCATCGTAACATTTCGTCGACGCTTATAGCTCGGTTGCTGTACTCAGAAATAGTACAGGGCAAAGCTATGGAAGCGAAGGCTATTATACATAAGGTGTTCACCATTCAAGTACAAAATATCTTATGGCAAAGCTTGGAGGGCTAAGCAGATGGCACTTGAGAAAAGATTCGGATCGTTCCTAGACTCATATGACTCAGTTGTTCGGCTCCTCTACACATTGCAGGCCCGTAATCCAGGCACATATGTTGACGTCAAACACTTTTGGATGGCAGAGTTTCCAAACGTAAAGGTGTTGCATCGTGTGTTCTTCTCTTTCGGTGTATGCATAGAAGCTTTCACTCACTGTCGACCAGTTATCTGTGTTGATGGTACATTTCTTACTGGCAAGTATAGGGGACAAATCTTGACTGCCATTGGTCAGGATGGCAACAATCAGATCGTGCCACTTGCATTTGCTTTTGTGGAGAGCGAGAACACTGAAAGTTGGACTTGGTTCTTCAGGCAGCTTAAAATAGCTTAAAATAGCAGCTTAAAATGGAGTCAGGTACGGTGTTATGACTACCAACCTTGCTGAAACATACAACTTCGTTCTTAGAGGAAATAGGGCATTGCCACTTACAGCCATTGTGGAGGGTATTTTTGAGGGCACAGTCAAGTACTTCAGAGAAAGACGCCAGAAAGCTCACATGCATATCGTTAACAACCCAAACACACCTTTTTGTGAGAAGATTACGGAGTACATGGATAGGAAGATGGCAAAAGCTCGTACTCATGCTGTGCAGGCCATAGGAAATCAAGAAAGGAGGTTCGAGGTACGCTTACCTTCTGACAAGTTTGGTTGCGGAAATCAGCTCAGAACGCATGAGGTGAGAATTGGAAATGAAGCCCGACCAACATGTGACTGCACATGCAATAAACCAAAATTGCTTCACCTGCCTGCTCCCATGTATTGGCTGCGTGTGGGCAACTCGGACTATCAGCCATCTCGTTCGTTTCACCATATTATTTGAACGAGTCTGTTCTTAATACCTGGACCGGTAAAATGGTGGGATTTCGAGCTGTGGGTAATTTTAACACGGTTGATCCTACTGAAAGGCAGTACATCCCCGACCCAAGGCTACTGCGTCCTGGTAGAGGTAGACGACCGTGCAAGCGTATCAGAAATGGTATGGATGAATCTGAAGCCGGAGTCCCGACAGTGCAATGTTTCTTGTGCAATGATTTTGGTCACAGGGACACTGCTTGTACAAAATTCCCACCTACGAATGCTGCTCCGGCAACTAGAGCAGCTGCTCCACGTGGACGAGGCAGCCGAGGACCAAGAGGAAGGGGAAGAAACTAGGATGTTTTAAATTTGGACTGTACTTTTATTTGTAATAATGTGGATCAATGTTTTAAAATTGGACTATGTTTTTATCTGTAATATGTGTGGATCAGTGTTTGTAGACTATGTTTTATATGTGTGCATCAGTAATTTAAATTTGGAGTTTGATTTCATCTGTAATTTGTCTGCATTTGTGGCTAAAAAAGAGGAGGGAGAGGTGAAAAAAAAAAGCAAGAGCCAGTCGGCCCAGCTTGGGCCAACAGCTTCCTGTCGGCCCAGCCCTGGCCGACAGGTTTCGCTGACACGAGCAGGGCGGCCGACAGGCCCAATCGGCCCAAGCCTGGCCGACGGGCCCTTATCGGCCCAAGCTGGGCCGAGGCCGTATTATTTTAGCCATTTCGTTATTTTGCGTAATATTTTTTGAATTTAATTTAAAAAATGTATTATTAAAAAAAATTAGCTCCGACTAGATAGGCCGGAAAACTCAGTTTTGAACTCGTACTTGATTGGAAAGAATTTGGACCTGGGGACCCTGGATCTATCAGTCTGTCATACTCATTTTCCTATGTGAGGTCCTTATTTGTGTGATCTCCCATTTATGGTTAGGATTGTAATTTTGTCTATATATACATGAAATGGAAAAGGCCCAAGTGTGGTCAATCTTCTCACATGGTATCAGCCTAAAAATCCTCTACCGCTTCCGCATCCCCAAACCCTATCCGCCGCTCCTCCAACCCTAGCCGGCCGCCGCCTCGTGGCTCCGCCTCGGCGCCGCCCCTCCTCCTCTTCCTCCATGGCACCGCCCGAGCCTGCCGCGCCCCACCCAACGCCAACCTCTGGGCGCAAGCCACCGCCATCCAGAACATCCGCTCCCTCGTCCCGGTCGTCCTCGATTTCAAGACCAATGTCCTGCCCAAGTGGCGCACCTTCTTCACCATCGCCGTCACCACCTACGCCCTCGAGGATCACCTCACCACCGCCACGCCGCCGACCGACGCCGCATGGCTCCGACTCGACACCATGGTCCTCCGCTGGCTCTACGGCTCCATCGCCATGGACATCGTCGATCTCGTCATGCCCACCTCCACCGACGTGCCCGCCGCCACCGCGCACTCGCTCTGGACGGCCGTCCACGACCTCTTCAACGACAACAAGAAGACCAGCGAGGTTTACCTCGCCAAGGAATTCCGCAACGTCAAGCAGGAGGAACGCTCCGTCGCCAACTATCTCCAGCTCCAGAAGGCGGCGGCTGACGCCCTAGCCGAGGTCGGCGCCCGGTCTCCGACTCGGACCTCGTCACAAACGTCATCAAGGGTCTCCATGAGCGCTTCGACAGCGTCGCCGACATCGCCCCTCTCCTCACGCCCTTCCCCACCTTCCTCAACTTTCGCAACATGCTGCTCCTGCAGAAGATGAATGTGGCGCGACACCAACCCCTCCACCTCGGCCTTCATCGCCAAGAGCGCCGCCCCGCCTCCTCCCGCTGGTGGTGGACTTCCTCCCGGGGCGGGCGGTGGGCAGCCGTGGCGTGCTCCAGCGAATCACAACCCGCACCTCACCGGCTACGGCAACCCGCACCATGGCGGCTACGGCAGGAACAAGGGGAAGAACAAGGGATACAGACCCGCCGGTGGCTCCGGCGGTGCCCCTCCCATGCCCACCCCTTCAATCTGTGGACCGGCGCCATCCAGATGTGGCCGATGCAGTCGTCCGCCCCGACCACAGCCTCCTCGGGCCTCGCCCGGGTACATGCGCCCACGCCTACGCGGCGACCCCCCACGCCGGTCACGCCGCTCCCTACGGTGCGGCCACCTATGGCGCCCCCACGGCGTCGCCTCCTACGACACCCCCCACTACGGCGCCCCCTCCTACAGCGCGTACGGCCCCCGCGCCCTGCCTCCTACCCCGCGCCTCCGCGTCGGTGCAAACGTGGGATCCCTCCGCCCTCGCTCAGCACTTCACCAACATGACGCTGCAGCCACCCACCCCGGAGTGGGTCATGGACAGCGGCGCCACTGCTCAACTCTCCAACGAAGCCGATATCCTTTCCTCTTTATCTCCCCACCTTATGTATCGCCATGTCACTGTTGGAGATGGCTCCTCCGTCCCCGTCTCCACCTCTGGACATGCCTCTCTTCCTTCCTCTTTCCCTAATCGTCCACTTCACCTTCGAGATGTCCTAGCTACCCCTAAAATAATAAAAAATCTAGTCTCCGTTCGTCAGTTTACTATTGATAATAATTGTTCTGTCAATTTTGACCCTTTTGGTTTTTCTATGAAGGATCTCATTACCCGGCGTGAGCTTCTTTGGTGCAACAGTACGGGGGAGCTTTATTCCTTTCAGCGTCCAGCACCTCGTGCTCTCACCACGACCACCACTCCACATGATATTTGGCACCGTCACCTCAGTCACCCCGGTCATGACGCTTATCGTCGTCTTTCGCAGCATATTTCTTTACCGTGTAATAAAAACCATAGCTCTCTTTGTCATGCATGTCAAATTGGACGCCATGTACGTTTGCCTTTTTCTTCTTCCACCACTAAGACTACTCGCCCTTTTGAGTTAATTCATTTTTATCTTTGGACATCTCCCATATTAAGTAATTCTGGTAATAAATATTTCTTAGTCATTCTTGATGATTTCACTCATTTTCTATGGACTGTTCCTTTATGCCAGAAATCCGACGCTTATGCCACGTTAGCTTCGTTTCGTGCTTTCACCCGTACTCAGTTTAACCTACCTCTCGCGTCTATACAGATGGATAACGGTCATGAGTTCGACAACGCCAAACTCCACTCCCTTGCTGCCGCACACGGTATTCACATCCGCTTCTCGTGTCCATATACCTCCCAGCAAAACGGTAAAGCCGAGCGTATTATCCGCACCGTCAACGACATTTGTGTTCTCTCTTGTTTCAGGCTAGTTTACCGCCGCGGTTTTGGGTAGAAGCCCTCCATCACGGCACTCATGTTCTTAATCGCCTCCCCACCAAAACCATCAGCGCTCCCTCTCCATATTTCGCTCTTCATCATTCTCACCCAGACTACTCGTCTCTTCGTGTTTTCGGTTGCCTTTGCTATCCCAACACCGCCGCCACAATGCCCCATAAGCTCGCGCCAAGGTCTAGCACTTGCATGTTTCTTGGTTACTCCCCTCACCACAAGGGTTACCGATGCATGGACCTCACTACCCACTGTATCATCATTTTCTCGCCATGTCGATTTCGATGAGTCCACCTTTCCCTTTATCTCGCCACAACAACCTTCAGCTACCTCCTACGACTTCCTCGACGATGACGTTTCCCCCCTTGTCGTCCCCCCGGCTGCGCCTCCCCGCGCGCCCCCTCCCCTCCTCCCTCGCCGTGCGCCCTCGCCGCCGCCTGCACCCTCGTCGCCCCATCCCCCGCCTCCGCCTCATCCTCCCATGCATCGCACGCGTAGAACCTCCGGTATTCGTGTCCCACCCCGTGAGCTGCTTAACTTGCATGCTTCTGTCAACAAGTACTCTCCGGTTTTGACTTCCGCACGTGCTGCTCTCAAAGATCCTAACTGTCTCGATGCTATGACCGCGGAGTACCGCGCTCTCCTCAGCAATGACACTTGGGATCTTGTGCCTCCTCCTCGGAACGCCAACTTCGTCTCCGGCAAGTGGGTCTTCCACCACAAGCTCAAGCCCGATGGTTCTCTTGACCGCTACAAAGCACGATGGGTGCTTCGCGGTTTCTCTCAGGAGCAAGGCGTCGACTTCGATGAGACCTTCAGTCTGGTTATCAAACCGGCCACGGTCCGAGTCATCCTCTCCATCGCCATCTCCCTTAAATGGGAGACTCGCCAGCTCGACGTTAAGAACGCCTTCCTCCACGGCAAGCTCGCCGAGGTCGTCTACTGTCGCCAACCCCCACTGGCTTCATCGACTCCACTCGCCCCGACCACGTCTGTCGCCTGAGCCGTTCGCTATAGGTCTCAAACAGGCCCCTCGCGCATGGTACCAGCGGTTCGCGACCTTCATCACCTCGACCGGCTTCACATGCTCACGCTCCGACACGTCACTGTTTGTTCTTAAGTGTGCAGAGGGTACGGCCTATCTTCTGATGTACGTCGACGACATCGTCCTCACCGCGTCTCCTTGACCGGATCACCTCCTCTCTCAGCTCCGAGTTCGCCATGACGGACATGGGCAGCTTTCACTACTTCCTCGGCATCGCAGTCACCCGTGACTCCTCCGGCATGCACCTCCCGCAGGCCAAGTACGCCACGGAGATTCTGGACAAAGCCGGCATGACTGCCCGCAATTCCGCGACGACGCCGGTTGACACGTCACCGAAGCTCGCCACCAACGCCGGTGCTCCCGTCACCGACCCTACTGAGTACCGGAGCCTTGCCGGGGCTCTGCAGTACCTCACCTTCACCCGCCCCGACATTGCCTACGCCGTTCAGCAGGTGTGTCTTCACATGCACGACCCTCGTGAGCAGCATTTGGCGGCTATCAAGCGCATCCTGCGCTACGTCAAGGGCACGCTTTCTCATGGAATCCAGCTCTACTCCACCTCGCCAGACTCCATGGTCACCTACCCCGACACTGACTGAGCGGGCTGCTCCGACACTCGCCGATCCACGTCGGGCTTCTGCGTCTACCTCGGAGACAATCTCGTCTCATGGTCTTCGAAGCGGCAACACACGGTCTCCCGTTCCAGTGCCGAGGCTGAGTACCGTGCAGTGGCTAACGCCGTTGCCGAGCCTAGTTGGATTCGTCAACTCCTCCATGAGCTTCATCGACCATCTCCTCCCGCCACAGTGGTGTTCTGCGACAATGTTAGCGCCGTCTACATATCCACGAACCCCGTCCAGCATCAGCGCACTAAACACATTGAGATCGATCTTCACTTCGTTCGCGATCGTGTCGCCATGGGCCAAATCCGCGTGCTGCATGTTCTCTCGTCTCGCCAGTTCACCGACATCCTGACGAAGTTATTACCATCACCGTTGTTTCTGGATTTTTGGTCCAGTCTCAACGTCCGCTCTCCTCCCGTTGTGACTGCGGAGGAGTGTTAGACAGATATGTCACGCTACGTGACATATCCCCTGATTCCCTAAATCACGAAGAGTCCTTATTTGTGTGATCTCCCATTTATGGTTAGGATTGTAATTGTGTCTATACTAGTGGACATGTACGTGCAACGCACGTTTTCACAATTAAATGGGACAATTTACAAGTTGGAAAAGATCAGGGTCTATGTGAATTACTCCATTTACACTTTGCATTGGTCTTAGATTTATATTGCAAAGACAACCATGCTTATGTAAGCATAATGGCACACAAATCAAGCAACAGAATTGGTTCATGGTGATAAAGACGTGCTCCTTGGACGACTTCTAGCTCGGCACAAATAATGTTATATCCTCAATGTCACACACGTATCTTTATATGCCGTGGAGATATAATGTACTCCCTCCTTCCAATAATATCCGTCTCAAGTTTGATAAAAAGTGAATGTATCCATACATGTTTCATGTCTAGATACATCCACTTTTTGATAAACTTGAGACAGTTATTATTGGACGGAGGGAGTATCCAAGATGTTTGCTCATTTTATTAGTAGCGTAGATTTTACACATAAGTTCGGTACATGAGACTATCTTAGACTTTTCAGTGAACAAATTCGAGTGTGAAAATTAATACTGGCTGCAACAACAATTAGATGTCATATCCCAAATGATAATAAAAAGCAGGGTATGCACCTGATTGCTATGCATTTTTGTATCCGTAGCATTCACATCAGATATAATACAAGCCATAAGTTTACTTTACTAATAAAAATTAATATTGTTGCATGCATATTGTGTAATCTTTGGTAGGATGCGGCTAGACCTAGCAAAACAAATGAAGCAACATCTAGGGCTATTGCGCTCGCATGCCAAACTGCTGAGCTCGCATGGGTATTCCCGTGCTCCCGCGACCGAGAGCTGCAGCCGCACTCGCGCACGTGTGTGTCCCCGGCCAGTCCCCACGTTCTGAACATGATGGCGTCGACGATACCGTTCAAGAGCGCTTCCACGTACCAGCTCGCTCCCGACGGGAGAATTCCTTATAACCCCCCAGCCACTTAAAGGCCCACATTTCAGTGGCAGCGGCGGGGGGCTCATAATGCCATGCCCCTGCCACGTGGGGGGGGGGGTTATTGGAAATTATCCCGCTCCCGACTGGCGACCGCTATGTGCGCGAGCACCGTTCAAATACTGAACTCGTGCCGGCCGCGTCCCGTTCCAACCTCCGGTGCGCTAGCAACACGGCCGGCCGTGCGCTCGTCATCCTCATTGCCTCCCGTCATCCTTTTCCGACTGTACCAATCTGGGTGGGCAGTAAAATAGCCTGTGCTGCAGGAAGTCGGGGATCCGTCTGGACGTTTGGTCGATCTACTTGGACGCCATCCAGGCGAGGCCTGCTGGCGCTGGCTCATCAGAAGTATCGATCGAAATCGAGCGGGCTTGGTTCTGCAGCGGGATCGGAGGACGCGCCATCGATGGAGACATGGAGTCGTCGCAGGTATCATGGGCACGCCGCCCTCCTGGCCAGCTTCCTTCGGTCTGTCGCTGCACTCGCACCGCCAAGTTCTCCATCGGGCGCTTAGAGGGACGCTGGGCTGGAGGACTCGGTTCGAGGGCGACGGCGACGGCCGGGTCACGGATAGAACATAATGGAAAAAAATGGTTTGACCGGTCAAAGTTGTTTGATGCTCGACATTGAGACAATCTGAATCGTTGATTGGCAAGTAAACGCGTTAGATTTATTGTATCCCAACATGTTTACTCTTTTAATAGTATAGTAATATAGATATACATGCAATGGAAAAGACCCAAGTGTGGTCAATCTTCTCACAGGCGCATTTGGGCGATAGAGGAGACGAAGACATCAGCGCCATGGTTCGGCGCTGGAACGGTCTGACATTGGCGCCGAGTCCAGCGGCCAGTTTTAAAAATAGTTTCTGATAGAGGTCAAATGTGTATTAGTTCGGTCAAAGGTCCATTTTTAGGGAAAAAAAGAGAATTGTTGATTTCATCGTATATGCAGGTTACCGGGTAAGGATGACTCCAACGGGGCGACCCAAACGGACGCGCGTTTTGTCCGCGTTTTGTTCATTTGGGTCGGCAAACGGACGCGCGTCCGGCCCATGTCCGCCCCTCTCCGTCCAGTGCCCCCAACAGGCCGACACATTGAGTCCACCGGGCCAGGATTTTTGATCATTTTGATCATTTGCGGCCATGGTGATCACATTGCAATAACATAAATATATAGCAACGAAATAAACCCTAAATAAAATATAATCTCGGCCATACAAATAATACAATCCAAATTGTTCATCAAATAGTTATTACAATCCAAATAATTCAGCAAATAATACAAATTGTTTCACAAATAACAAATTGTTCCACTCATAGTCTTACAAACCACATGCATCTGGCTTGCTTATGAAATAATCATCAAAATGCATCACCCCCAACCGGATACGGTTGAACAAAGATCTTCTCATCCGAAAACGGCGCCGGAAAATCTTGGTAGGATATGTGGGTTTCACCTGACGAAAGTAGTCCCCATAGAGCTGGATATGGCCAGCTCTCCGGTTCCGGTCCAAGACTCCAGAACGGCCCAGCAACGACCCTTGGAACACCGGCCGCATCCTCTCTACGTACTCGTTGACGATGAGGGTGGCAACCCGACCCTCACTCTCATCGTCGGAGGAATCGTCCGATGATGACTGGTACATGATGTAGTTCTTGTAATACCACTCATCAGAGGTATCCATGGCCGAGTTCGTACCGAGTTGTTGCCGGGGCAAATTGCCGAACACCTTGTGGGCGGCGTGGGTGTCGCGGACGCTGCGAGAGAGATGGCCGCAAGATTCACCGGCCGTGGCGGGGAGGAAGCTGCTCCGGTGACGGCGGGGAAGAGGAGCAGGAGACGGCCTCCCCGGATTGGCCTGCAGTGCCAAATCTGGGTGCCGACGGCGGGGTGGCGGCAGGAGGAGCGATGGAGGCTGAGGAGATTGGGGGTGGGGAATGGTCTGATGGGCGGGCCAGGGGCGAACTAGGGGAGGACACAATAGCGCTCCGCGCGCGTCCGCAGTCGACGCAAACCTGGCCCAAATTTGGGCCAGCAATGGGTCGCGGCGGACAGAAAAACGATTGCGGTCCGTTTGCGTCGCCCCGTTGGGCCGTGTTTTTGGCTCTCACGGATAGGAACGGACGCGCGCGGACTCGATGCGTCGGCCCGTTGGAGTAAGAGGACATCAGATTTACCTCAGAAGAAGTGAAGAACTGTCGTCATTTCACGCCCAAACACCACTCGCCTCGGAAGAAAATATCCTGTTAGCCATAAGCCATGGGGTGCACGGTGGACCGGTGTCTGTGCGCCAGGTTGGGTTCGTGCACGGCGTGGCGTGTGTGTGTGTGCGTGTGTGCGTGCGTTAGTTGCGTTCTGTTAGTAGCTAGCGAGAGGATCGGAGGAATTGGTCCAGCAGCGGGCCGGCCGTAGCGATCGCGTCAGTGCGCGTCGTGCGCGAGCTGGGGCGTGTTGGTCATGGGTGCGTGAGTGCGCGTGTGTGCGCGTCGAGTGCGCGCGTGGCGTCGTTTGTGCGAGCCCGAGCGCCTATATAACCCACTCCTCTGAAATCTCCATTAGTACCACGAGGTTGAGCTCGGGACTGAAAATCAGAAGCCGTCAATGCGGCAGGTGTGAGTGCGCCCGAAAAATTCAGAGTTCATTCCCTGTTCTTCTTCCTCCTCTGTCCAGATCTAGCGCTAGTTTAGTGTTGGAAACAACAAGTGGTATCAGAGCGAGGCGAGCGATGGCGTTGATCCCGCACGGTGGCGCTGGGGGAGCGCGGTGGCACTCTCCTGTCCGATGCTGACCGAGGACAACTACACGATGTGGGCGATCAAGGCCGAGGCCAACCTCGACGCACAGGGCGTCTGGGAGGCGGTGGTTCCGGCGTACGCGACGGCGGCGGTCGATCTGAAGAAGAACAAGACGACGAGAGCTTACCTGCTCGGAGCGCTAGCAGAGGACATCCTGCTGCAGGTGTCGTCGAAGAAGACGGCGGGGAGGTCTGGGCGAGCCTCAAGACGCGATTCGTTGGCGCGGATCGGGTCAGTGCGGCTCGGCTGTCCACGTTCCGCGGCAACTTCGATCTGCTGCACATGGGGGACGGCGAGGCACTGGACATCTACGCCGGAAAGATCAGCGGCATGGCGGCGAGGTACGCGAACCTCGGCGCGACGCTCGGCGAGGCCGAGATGGTGAAGAAGCTGCTCGACACCGTGCCCGATCGCCTATACACGGCGGTGGCCGGCATCGACCAGTTCTGCAACGTGAAGATCTGCTTCGACGAGGCGCTCGGGCGGCTGAAGGCCTTCGAGGAACGCTTGGAGCGGCGCAAGAGGAACGGTGGCGGCGAACGTGGCGACGGCCAGCTGCTGCTCACGGCGGCACAGTGGGAGGCGCGGCGTCGGACACGTGGTGGCGGCTACGACGACGACGACGACGGCGCCCGGAGCAGTGCGGGAGAGGGAGGCTACGGCAGGCGTGGCGATCATCCAGGCCTGTACTAGGTCATGGCTTAGGGGAGAAAATGTTAGCCATAATCCATGGCGTGCACGGTGGACCGGTGTCTGTGCACCAGGTCGGGTCCGTGCACGGTGTGGCGCGTGTGTGTGTGCGTGCGTTAGTTGCGTCCTGTTAGTAGCTAGCGAGAGGATCGGAGGAATTGGTCCAGCAGCGGGCCGGCCGTGGCGATCGCGTCACTGCGCGAGCTGGTCATGGGGGCGTGAGTCCGCGTGTGTACGCGTCGAGTGCGCGGGCGTGGCGTCGTGTGTGCGAGCCCGAGCGCCTATATAACCCACTCCTCTGTAATCTCCATTAGTACCACGAGGTTGAGCTCGGGACTGAAAATCAGAAGCCGTCAGTGCGGCAGGTGTGAGTGCGCCCAAAAAATTCAGAGTTCATTCCCTGTTCTTCTTCCTCCTCTGCCCAGATCGAGCGCTAGTTTAGTGTTGGAAACAACATATCCAAGTACATTTCTCAGTATAATAGTTCATTCCTAAGTCCTAATTGAGATTGCATCATTGCATCAAGATACATTACTATCAGATACAAACATGAGCAGACGTACACGAACTTACAGCCTACAAACATACCGTGCGATCATAATGATATCACCTGTAACAGAAGTGTACTAAGCTCTCTTCCACTAACTCTTTTTTGATTCCTTTGCACTAATTTTCGTATACAAAAGCAGCGACAACACATGTAAGATGAACTATAAGATCTAAAACCGTATGAACCAGGTAAACAGACATGGGTAGAATCACGTATCTTCAGCAGCCCTGCTTGCGAGGCAGAGTTCGTGGAGCTCATTCAGAATCCACTCCTCCCCGGTGTGTCCACCAAGAACCAACACCCTGGTACCACCGACCACGCAGGTGCTGTGTCCCCAAGCAAACTTCGGCGGCTGACCAGGGACATTCAGGATCCTCCATGTTGGCTTCTCCTCTGCCGGGTCAAGCAAGAATAGCTCGGCGGGTGAGTGCAGCCCAGCAATTGAGCCACCAAATATGATGATCCTCCCACAGGGCAGGCTCACAGTGACATGATCGAGCCTTGGCGGTGGACCGACACTCGGAAATCCAGTTGTCGCTAACTGCCTCCATTGCGGATTATCTTCGCCAACATCAATCGTGTAGGCATCACTTGAACGCAGCCGAAGCGATCCACTCTTCGCCAAACCACCAAACATAAATATTTTAGTCTTACCGTAAACAGACAAGGTGTGACCAAGGCGGGATGACCAGGATGTTGGGATCTCCTTCCATGCTGGTTTTTCCTTTGTGAGGTCAAGCAGGAATGTGTCGCTTAGAAGCACACCAGACTCGGCACACCCCCCTGACACAACAAGTTTAGAGCCATCCAGGGTGCATGAACTATGCCAAGACCGTGGCAATGGTGGGCCGTCGCTTGTAACCTCCCTCCAAGTGGGATGCTGGGCATCAAGGTCAAGGACGAAGACGTCATTAAGCAAACCTTGCTGTCCGCAGCCTCCAAATACTACCAGCCATGAGCCATTTAGCCATGACAGCGTGTGTCCCCAGCGGCCAGGTGGGGAGGCAGAAACCTTGACGCGGCACCATTCTGGCTTTGCAGCCTCCAGGTTAAGCACAAAGGTGTCATTCATAGGTTCCATGTTGACGCCCTCCCCTCCAAAAAGGACGAGGCGGTTCCCCACAGCGCAGGCACTAAAGTTGCATCGGGATGGCTCAACACGTCCTCCAACTGTAAACTTCCTCCATGAGGCTGCCTCAAGGGTTGTAAGCTCTCTTGCAAGACGACCCCATCCTAACATCTTGGTGCTCATCTCAAGCCTGCCAGTGACATCTCTTCCCCATGCGTTCTGGCAGACCATTTTCCTTAGACGATCATTCTTGGTCAGCTGATGCATTCTAGTGCAGACTGATCCAATGGACGCCACATCTCTCGGTGACAGGCGAGATAAGATGTTGTGAGCTAGAACTTCATCTGAGAGTTGAAAGATACCACAGTAATCTGAACATTGTACTTTGCGAGTATGCTCATGAGAAGCGGGGTTCATATCTTGAATGCTGAGCCTGTTGCTGGACTGTTGTTTATACACTGGGTAAGATATGTTACTGGGATCGATGTTAGCATCAGAGAACAGCTGGATTGCAATAATGTGTGTCAAAGAGCCATCATCCCCATGCATTGGAATGAGCCTTAGCCGGTTGTTCAGTGGAGCGCCATCTTTCCGGAAATTCAGTAGTTCACCTTGGAACTCAACTCCATCACTGAGGCATCGCCGCATCTCTGAAACAACCATTGGATCGACAAGTGGGTGTCGTCTTTGGGCACGTGGATCCCGAAATTGCAGGAATCGGCTGAAAATAAAGTTTGAGTCAACAGAGTAATGTGAGAAGCTTCCCTAGGCCCTCTGTCAAACATGTCACTGAATTGTTAGCTTAATTCAAGGATGATAAATTTTGATGATTGGAAGTTTGGAACAAGTGAAAACAAAAGATAGCAATTTATTTAGTCAAGCATAAATGAAGATAATAACAAATTTCAGCAGTAAATGATATTACAGAGGATCAAACACAGAAAACATGCATTTGTTTAATAGCCTAACTCGAACAACCAAGTATGGATCTTTTTTTTATTTGGTTTCATATGCATGCCATCGTTGTTAAGCCCACATTAATAAGGCTCAAAGTTAATGGTTTTTATACATATATTATGCAGAAATTTTATCCTCAGGCCAAGACGAATCATTTAAATATTTAGATTAGAAGATAAGAAATTTATGCAGAAATTTAGCTTAGTAAGTATTTTCACGATACATAATTTTGCTGATTTTTATACATATATTGCAAGGGATATTAGTGGTCAAAGTTGCGCTTTGGAGATCATTTCCATCTACTTATCTACAACTTCTTCGGCACCAGAAGGTGTACTTTTTGTTAAACAACGTTAGTTGAGATACGATCCTATCGGTATAGCCTAACCATATGTGGATAGATAGATAGCTCAGAGTTGTTGTAATCTTAACGACTTGTAACCTAGCTCTTTGAGCTGTATATAAAGGAGCTATCGCTGATGCCTAAGGGCACGGCACAAACCAATCTATTCCTCTCGCTTGTATTTTTATATGGTATCAGAGCCAACACTCCTTTCCACCTATGGCTCCATCAACTCCTTCGTCTCCGCCGTCCCACGTCAACATCGCGGCCGTGTTGAGTGCCGCCATCACCATCAAGCTGGACCAGGAGAATTTCCTCCTCTGGAAAGCCCAGGCTCTGCCTGCGCTCTACGGCAATGAGCTGTACGGCTTCGTCAACGGAACCAAGATGGCGCCACCCAGGAAGGTCCCTGCCGCAGCCGGGAGCTCGGACCTGGTGGACAACCCGGAGTACGCCATCTGGTTCAAGCAGGATCAGCAGGTGCTCAGCGGCCTGCTCGGATCCCTCACGCCTTCGGTGCTTGGCCATGTCCAGCTCCTCAAGACGGCCGCACAGGTGTGGGAGGCACTGGATCGGATGTTTGCATCCAGGTCCAAAGCGCGGATCGTGCAACTTCGCACCGCGCTGGTGAGGCCGAAGAAAAGGGACATGTCAATGTCCGACTACTTCCACCACATGAAGAAGATAGCCGACACGATGGCGACGATCGGCAACCCGCTCGGTGACGACGAGATCGTCTCCTATGTACTGTCTGGTCTCGGCGACGACCACGACAACTTCACCACGTCGATGTCTGTGATCGCTGGGAACGATGACTTCACCCTAAGCGATCTGTACGGGCATATGACTGCCTATGAGGCACGCACCGGCGATCGCACATCCGGCGCTCAGTTCCAGCACTCCGCCAACAACGCGTCAAGAGGCCGCGGCAACGGTGGAGGCTTCCAGCGTGGAGGAGGCGGTCGCGGACGTGGTGATGGAGGCCGCGGCAACGGTGGAGGCCGCGGCAACTACGGAAGCTACTACGGCGGCAACCACTACGGCGGCAACCACGGCGGCAATTATGGAGGCGGCCGTGGTGACAACTCTGGGCGTAGCAACGCTCAGGGAGGAGGACGTGGACGCGGTGGTAACAAGTCCACCTGCCAGATATGTGGTATATACGGACACGACGCCCTCCGGTGTTACTCGCGTTTCAATCACGCAATCCAGCCCGAGACCGCGAATCGCTCGGCCAACTTCACCAGCTCCAACGACAACTACAACTACGACGGCTACAACCCCTGGATCATGGATTCAGGCGCGACTGATCACATGACGAACGACATGGAACGGCTCCATGTCCACGAGAGCTACAAGGGCAACGAACAGATCCAGGTTGCCAACGGTACGCATATCCCTATCTTACATATTGGTGAATCTTTGTTATCCGGTTCCAGCCGTCCTTTGCATCTATCTAATGTCCTTCATGCTCCTGGTATTAGCAAAAATCTGTTGTCTACCCATAAGCTTACAAATGATAATGATTGTTTCCTTGAGATTCATCCGTCACACTTTTTTGTTAAGGACCGCACAACGAGGGCAATTCTGCTGCAAGGTAGAGCACGCGATGGCCTGTATCCAGTTCCTCCACTTCACCTGCATCGACATCTTCCACAAGCTCGTCTTCCGCAAGCTCATCACACCACCCCATCCAAGGAACTGTGGCATCGCCGGCTTGGACATCCTGCATCTTCTATCGTTCAAGCCATCCTCCAACAAAATAAACTAGCGTCTACTCCGAATAAAGAACCTATGCCGCATGTGTGTGATGCATGCCAGCAAGCCAAGGTTCATCAACTTCCTTACGAAGTTTCTAGTCGAGTTTCCCGTTTTCCCTTAGAACTTGTCCATACGGATGTATGGGGTCCTGCCGTTAAATCGGCCGGCGGTTTCAGTTATTATGTAAGCTTTTTGGATGATTTTAGTAAATTCACATGGGTTTATTTGTTGAAGCATAAATCTGATGTCGAACATGTCTTTTATCAATTTCAAAAACGTGTTGAGCTTACACTTGGTACCAAAATAATCTCTGTCCAGTCGGATTGGGGCGGGGAATACCAGAAACTTCACCACTATTTCAAGGACACGGGGATAACCCATCGTATATCCTGTCCACACACACATCAACAAAACGGTGCCATTGAGCGAAAACATCGACATCTTGTTGAAACGGCCTTAGCTCTCTTAGCGCAATCTTCTGCCCCCCTTCGGTTTTGGGATGATGCGGTTCTTACCGCATGCTACTTGATAAATCGTATGCCCAGCCGAACGATTCAGAATGACACACCAGTAACCAAACTGTTTAAAAAGGCCGTCGATTACCACATGCTTCGAGTGTTTGGGTGCGCCTGCTGGCCCAACCTCCGCCCATATCAAAACCGCAAGCTCGATTTTCGCTCTCGGATGTGTGTGTTTCTTGGGTACAGCCCCAATCATCTAGGTTTCCGATGTCTTGACAAGACTACAGGCCGTATCTACGTCTCTAGGGACGTCGTTTTTGACGAAAATGTCTATCCTTTTGCTCACGGTGCTGTGTCAAACTCTCCACTCACCGAAGATGCCATCCTTCTTCCTGAACCGGATATGGATCCACTAGTATGTACTGATACGGCTCGTGCTACTGATGTTTTGGTTTCCTCCTCTGATGTTGCAGCTCAAGCTCCGGATCTGCGCTACGTCGAGCATCCCGCGCGTGCACATCTGCACGTCGATCATGGAGCACCAGTCGGCCGTGTTGGGATGGGCACGATGACGCCCATCATGGGCCTGCCGCTGATGACGCGAGGCTGGCGCGCTCGGGGGTCGTTCACCACCGCCCACCCCACCGACCCCGGCCCATGGGCCGATACCTGATGCGGATCATGAGTCGCCTTCTGCTTCTTCCACAACACCTGATCGCGCGTCCGCCGCCTCGCCGTCTGCTGCTACTACGCCCTCGCCGCGTGCTTCTCCGGCAGCTCCACCTGTTCGTACAATACGGACACGCCTTCAGAACGACGTGGTTCGGCCTGCTCGTCTCTTTGAGGGCATTATTCGCTATGATCCGAAGAAGAAGGCCTTTGCGGCAGCACCTCATCTGACTGAACCGCATTCGCATGTTGATGCTCTCACAGTTCCTGCGTGGAAAGCTGCCATGGATGACGAATATGCTGCTCTCTGCCGCAACGACACCTGGCGCCTTGTTGCTCCTCCCTCTGGTCATCACATTGTTGGGTGCAAATGGGTCTTCAAACTGAAGCAAAAACCTGATGGATCCATTGATCGACACAAAGCTCGCCTCGTTGCCAAGGGCTTCACTCAGCGTCTTGGGATCGACTACACCGACACGTTCTCCCCAGTTGTTAAGCCAACCACGGTTCGGCTCATTCTTTCTATCGCCGTGTCTCGGGGATGGACTCTTCGTCAGGTGGATGTCCAAAATGCTTTTCTCCACGGCGATATTCAGGAGGAGGTGTATATGTATCAGCCTCCCGGGTATGTGGATCCAAATCGCCCAAATCATGTTTGCAGACTCCAAAAGTCACTGTATGGATTGAAGCAGGCGCCGAGAGCGTGGTATTCCAAGTTGAGTTCGAAACTTCAGTCTTTGGGTTTTGTACCTTCTAAGGCAGACACGTCCCTGTTCATCTTCATTGACAAGCAGGTGGTCATCTACATGTTGATCTATGTTGACGACATCATCATCGCTGGATCATGTGAAAAAGCTGTCAATGTTCTACTGAAGAAGCTCCGTGACTCATTTGCTATAAAAGATCTTGGAAAGCTATCATACTTCCTTGGGGTTGAGGTGACAGATCGAGATGATGGCATCACACTCACACAAGCAAAATATGCAGCCGATCTTCTTCAACGTGTGAACATGCACAACTGCAAAGATATAGCTACACCAATGTCTGCTACGGAGAGGTTGAGCAAACTGTCTGGAACAGCTGACGGATGATATGGCATTTAAGTACAGAAGCACAGTTGGTGCCTTACAGTACCTATGTCTCACTCGACCTGATATTTCATTTGCAGTCAACAGAGTATGTCAGTTTCTAGCCACACCAACAGCCGAGCATTGGTCAGCGGTGAAACGTATTCTGAGGTATGTTAAAGGGACAGTGAACTTTGGACTGAATATACGGCGTTCTTCCTCCACGGAACTTAGTGTATACACCGATGCAGATTGGGCAGGGTGCCCAGACGATCGACGTTCAACCGGTGGTTATGCAGTATTCTATGGGCCTAACTTAGTATCATGGAGCTCACGGAAGCAACCCACTGTCAGCAGATCCAGTACCGAGGCGGAGTACAAAGCAATAGCGAACGGAACTGCAGAAGTGACATGGTTGCAGTCGGTTCTCAGAGAACTAGGAGTGTTTCAGTCACAAGCTCCAACTTTGTGGTGCGACAACCTTGGAGCAACGTTTCTGACTGCAAATCCTGTGTTTCACGCTCGAACAAAACATATAGAGATTGATTTCCATTTTGTTCGTGAGAAGGTTTCAGCAGGAGCGTTGAAAGTTCAGTTTGTTTCCTCTCGAGATCAGCTAGCAGATATCTTTACAAAAGCACTTAGTCGAGAAGTGTTTGATCGGTTGAAGTATGAGTTGAATTTGGCTAGTACACGCTTGGATCGAGAGGGGCTGTTAAACAACGTTAGTTGAGATACGATCCTATCGGTATAGCCTAACCATATGTGGATAGATAGATAGCTCAGAGTTGTTGTAATCTTAACGACTTGTAACCTAGCTCTTTGAGCTGTATATAAAGGAGCTATCGCTGATGCCTAAGGGCACGGCACAAACCAATCTATTCCTCTCGCTTGTATTTTATATATTGAACTGATGCACTAGCCAATTGTCCCAAAAGTCCGAACTGATGGAAAGGGCTAGGCTTTATATTTTAACACTCCCCCTCACGTCTAGGCTGGACAAACGGTAAGACCTTAGACGTGGGGTAGATGGGGAGGCCGCAACTATTTTTATTAAATAGCGCGTTAGCCGGGGTTTGAACTTGAGACCACCTGGCTCTGATACCATATTGAACTGATGCACTAGCCAATTGTCCCAAAAGTCCGAACTGATGGAAAGAGCTAGGCTTTATATTTTAACACTTTTAAAACCCAAGAATTAGTTCTTACAAATGCTAACTTTTAAGACATACCAATAAGATGTCTGCAATTGCTTTTTTGGTCTCAACTATCCAAGAAGAAAATTTCTTGAAGACGTAAGGAATTCAAACATTTGTTTCTTTATCTTCATATCCGATAATAAAGTTTCTCATTTGCAGGAACGGATAACGCAACTGCCTTTTAGAGATAATTTGGCAATGACTGAACAACAAAAAATAAATAAAACAATACAATATGATACAACAAAAGTGGAATACCAACTTAGTAACGTGCACTAAATAGCTACAACCATGCTCCTAACCGAAGGCCTAGGCACTTCTCGAAGCATCAAGCGTTGTCATAAAATTCTTGTGCTCAGATGCTATCTACATCTATGCATACATGCGCAAATCTGGTTTTGCATGCCAAATATTGTCTAGATTTATTCTTGTGACATGTCCTTTTCCATGTGCAAGTGGCCAATATTAGTAGAGCGAGATACAAGGAAATATCAGGAACTCAGCAAGAGAACAAGAAACGGCTCGATTCATGCATCTCCACCCTCTACCCACAAAAAATCATTTCGATTCACCTGGCACAAGATGCTAAATGCAATAACCTTCCAACCGAATTAGATGACCAAATTCTACAATTCCAGTGAGTGGGTAGTGGGTACGTAAGTATCTTTGCACAAGCATTATGACTACGCACGCTACAAAGACGAACTGGCGCAAGGACATCCTGAAATCTAGAATCGAACTGCACCAATGTGAATTTAAATCCTAGTTTCCACGGAAGGGCCTCATTCAAAACTAGCTACGTGCACTCCTTAGTTGTGAACATTGAGACTTTACACGATATAAAAAGAATAAAACAACAAGCATTTAGATCACATCGAGAAAAGCGTAGACGAACACATCAAAGTATAGAAGAAGAGCATATGAGGCTCGAGCGCTCACCAGTTCCGACCGAGCACCTCATGCGCGCGGTACCCCGTGGCGGCCTCGAAGGCGGCGTTGACGTATATGACGGGGAAGTCGGGCTCCACCGCGTCTGACACCACGATCGCCGCCGCCCTCTGCTCCCCCGCCGGGTCCATCCCCAGCCCCGGCGCTCCCCACGCCCACCCTTCCTCCTCCTCCTCTTCCCCGTCCACCTCCATCTCCATCTCCTCCTCCTCCGCGGTGTACAGCCTTATCCGCTTCACCGCCACGACGGCGCCGTGATCCGTCGCGTCAAACATGCCTCGTCTGCGGTCTCTCCTCCGCGCGCTCGTGGGTTGGAAAATGGAGATGCCGCCGCTGCAGAAGAGGGTGGGAGATATTTTGCTGCGTCTAGTAGAGTACTCCCAAGTACTGCTTGTTGTTTTTATGGGCGCGAGAGAAGGGGCACGAGGTTGGTGGTTAATTACCGGATTCGCCAGAAAATATCTCGCGCTCGGTGCCGCCGCCGCGGCCCGTTTGCTGGGGGCGGTGGAGTGGGCCCACCTGACGGCAACCAGCTGCGCACGTTGCCAGTTTTACATTGGAAAAAAAGACAAATTAGAAAAATAAAAAGGTGAAACTTCACACCCTTCTTTGCAAATAAACTACAATTCTGAACTAGCTACGTCCGAACCCCATTGTTGGATGTCTCAGTTCAGATTTTTCAGAAAAATGCGAAATAATCATGAACATAGGTTTTGTTATATCTTTCGCATCCACAAATTTTCATAAAAAATACCATATATGACCCGTGCAAAAAAGACACCTTATTTTTCTTGCACATGTCATATATGGTCATATTTTTGGATAAAAATTTGTGGATGTATAAGATACAACATAATCTATGTCCATGATTTATTTTGTATTTATTGAAAACTCCGAAATAGGACATCCGATAGGATACCGACACAACTAGTTACGAAATATTCGCACAACCAACTTGTAGCTGCAACGACCAGTTTTTAGTTGGTATTGATGTGTTTGTGGTGTGTTGCAAAACAAAGCCACCGTAGCTTCAAAGCTACCAGTTTGGCATAACAGAATCGTCATACATCCTACAAAGTATCTAGATATCATCCAAACTTGTTAAGGCTTTCCAACCATCGAATCCAAGAAATGCTCCAATACAGTACCATAGAAATATCAATGAGTAGCCTCGTCACCAATCAAAATATCTTAAAATATCCTAGTCGGAGACTAGAATTGGCTTTCCATGTCCAAATTCAGTGTCGGCATCTTTAGTGTTGTTTGTGCCAGATTGGATGCTCCTGATACGAGAAAGTATATGTGTTGCAATGTGCTTAGCTGATACAATACACAACTCACAGCTTGGCAACTAAGAGGTTACGGATCTTTTTGGTTTTTGTTCTGACATCATAGATACGAGGTGTAACACCCATACCACAAAGTTTAAAATACAGATTTGATATACGTTTTGTGACAGTGGCTGTGGCGGAGCCACGTACTAGCTGTGTAGTCAGCTGACTATACACAGTTTTTTGACAATACAAGTTTAAATCAAGCAAAATAAACATATATAAATACGTGTATTTGAGTACACAATTCGGCCTTGACTACACAGATTTTAACGCTGGCTCCGCCACTGTTTTGAGAGACTAGGAAAAGAAACAACAACGTGTGCAACTTATCCTGAGGACCGGGCTTGGTTATTAATCAAGATAAAAATTCTGGTACTCATGCTTAAAAGGCTGTGTGCATCCCTAGTTGATGCAGAGGTCGGGGAAGTGAAATTCTCCCCCAGGAATTTTAAGACAACAACGTGAGCGAACGTCCGCTCCCCTCGGTCGCCCCCCTCCAGGCGATCAGGGGAGCCAACCCTAGATCGCCGCCGCCACCGACCCCCCCCTCTCCTCCACCCCACCTCGCCACTCCTGGAGGCCGCCGGCAAAGCCCTGGCTGCCGATGAAGAGGGAGGCGAGGCCCTTGTGCGGTTGCTTCAAGATCCCTGCAGCATCTTCGTCGGAGGCGGTGAGGACGATGCATGGTGGTCGGCAGCGACGGGCCGCAGGCGGCGGCGGCGGATCCTTGGCCGGCGCGCCGGGATCTTCCCCCAGCCGGCGGCGGCAACTCCGGCTGGGTTGGGCCTCGGCTCGACACGGCCCTCTCCTTCTGCGTCGGTGGGCGCCTCCGACGGTCGTCCACGGCTAAAGATCTCCTGGTTACGGAACAACCGCTGAGGAGAAATCCTCTGCCCGGCTTTTGTCGTCGCAGATGATGCGGCGACGCCTGTGGGCGCCGCTTACCTTGATGGAGGGCATCGTCATGGTGGAAGTTCCGTCGGGCTCCGAGGGAAACCTCAGGCTAGTCCGGACAGTGGCGGCGCTTGGCGTCGTCTTCCTCATTGGAGGCACTGTTTTGGAGCCCATATCGCCGGCGGGATCTTGAAGGCGTGGAGGCGTTGGGCCACCGCGTAGGCTGCAGGAAGGGTCGTCTGCTCCGCGGAAACCTCAAACCCGGGTCTCCCGGATCGGACGATGACGACGTGTGGCATCGTTCTCCCCCATGGGGGCATCGTTTTTGGAGCTGATGCTGGCTGGAGGGGCACTGCGGCAGAGCGGTTTTCATCTATCTCGTTGTCGATGGCGAGTCTCTGCGGCGTGGCACAGCGGATTCTCGGTGTCAGACGTGACATGATGGACTCGTGCAGGGTGGGGGCGCTGTCTGGCGCCGTGGTGGCGTCGTCGGCAGGACCGGCGAAGACGATGCGGATCTTAACCATGAAGATTGCTCGGTGGTTCGAAGGCGGTGACAACTACTGTAGCGTGTACACAAGGTGCTCGCTAAGAGTCTGCTAGACCGGATGAGCACTCTCCTTTCGCCTAGAGGGCGTCTCAGGGCATGTGATAGTTCCCGGTTACTAGCTGGTGGAGGAATTTCACTGTTCTCAGGACATAAGGCTCCGTTGACATGATCTTCTCTCTTTGTCAGGTTTGTAGGTGTTGAGTGGTGGCTTCGAGTTTTTTGATTATCATCTCAATCAGTTTTTGTTGAATAAATTAATAAAGAAAGCCGTATGCA
This sequence comes from Poa pratensis, assembly GCA_947311845.1. Taxonomy (NCBI): domain Eukaryota; kingdom Viridiplantae; phylum Streptophyta; class Magnoliopsida; order Poales; family Poaceae; genus Poa; species Poa pratensis. The sequence goes on along the minus strand of CAMZMU010000049.1, from coordinate 66,762,562 downwards.
TCTTTTCGATCCAGAGAGGCTGGGGGTTTCCTCCTTTTCTAAAAAAAAAGGAAAAGAAACAACGGCTTGAAATTGAATAGTAGCCCAGTCTACCATGCATAGCAAAATTTGAAGTTCGTGTTTATCCCTCTTGAGGTCTGCACTGAATTTTGACTCAAAACTTTGTACCACGGTAGATGTATATTACATGAATATTTCCATTTTTTTCCGAATGTCTTGAACTTTTTAATCGGGTACATTGGCAGTAAAGTACCCCTAAAGTGGTGAACACTAGATATTTCCACCTCCTGATGCGATGACGGCCATTTTTTTGCAGGTATTGATGTGTTTGTGGTGCGCTGCAAAACAAAACCACCGTAGCTTCAAAGCCATAACCGAACCGTCATACATCCTAGAAAGTATCTAGATAATAATCCGTCTAAGAAATGCTCCAATATAGTACCATAAAATATCAATGAGTAGCCTCGTCACCAATAAAAATATCTTAAAATATCCTAATCGGTTAGTAGAATTGGCTTTCCATGTCCAAATGCAGTGTCTCGACATCTTTAGCGTTATTCGTGCCAGATTGGATGCTCGTGATACGAGAGAAGTAAATGTGCTGCAATGTGCTTGGCTGATACAATACACAACTCATAGCTTGACAACTAATTAGGTCCCGTTTGGAATAAATGAAAGACATACTCATAATTTTTATGCCTTTCTGTGTAAAGGGTTTTCAAACAAATTGTGCAGGATTCTATCCCATAGGATTTTTTCATATGGAGTCTATTTGGTTCAAAAGAATGAAACCTCCAAGAATTATATGCATTGGTTTCCTACACTACAATCTCATAAGATTTCTAGCAAGAGATTAGACCTCTTGGAAAAACTTCTATGTATCTATGACGACAATGCCTTGTACTCAATCTCTATAGAAAATTTCTGTGTTTTTCCTGTGGGCAACTACACAACTAGTATGAAAAAATCATGTGTTTTTAGTTCTTATAGGATTCGACATGTCATACATTCTATTCCCGCGATTTTCTTATTCATGTGCTTTTCTAATCCTGCGAACCAAAGGGGCCCTTGGAGGGTACGGATCCTATAGGGAAAATTCCTATGGTGCCGTTGTGAACAAAGAGGTCTTGGCTCATGTTTTCATCTCTTTGTGTTTACAATTTCTACGTTTTTCCTGTGCTACATCCAAACGAAATTTTTGGAAATTTCCTACGATTTTATTTCCGTAGGAATTCAAAGGACATGACATCTCAATTATGTTTCCTATACCTATATTTGGAGTTCATGTGCTCCAAACTAGGCCAGAGGTTATCTTTTTTGAGTTTTGGTTTGACATCATAGTCTCATAGATACAAGGTGTATCACCCATACCACAAAGTTGCAAATCCAGATTTGATATACATTTTGGAGACTAGAAAGAGAAACATCGGCTTGAATAGTAGCCCAATCTACTAGCTTAGATTACTCCCTCCATTTTAAAATACTAGTAATCTTGCACGCGCAATGCGCGTCTAAGTTTTGTGCCCTCGTGAAACTGGTTTTTGTGGTAATGTCTAATTAACACTGTATTTCATCCAAGGTCAAAACATCACATATCATCGCCATGATATTTCTTCTATAAAATTGCTGCATTAATTTTCACACTCTCTACCCTCCAATAATATCCAAATTGATTGCGGAAAGTCTCTTTGTAGCCCGGGCGTAGCCTGGTTTTTGATTTATTTTTAAATCACCATTTAAAGTTTCAAAAAATTCCGGGAAAAATAATGGATGTTGCCAACGAATTGATCTATGTTTCTACAAAGTTTCAACTCGAAATAGTTTGTATTTCACCCTACACAAAAATGAGCAATCCTGACAATTTTGAAAGATTTTGAATCCCCACCCCAAATCTAGAAATATGTTATTTTTACACAGGATGAAATACATAATGTTACGCATTTGTTTTTTGCACACAGGTAGGAATCATTATTATGTACGTTCAGATTTGTTTTCAAAAAAAATTGAAACTTAGAATTGTAGATTTCGAATTTTCAAAAATCCGGGCTACATATAGCCCGGGAAACAAAACACCGTACTCGATTGATTGCCCTATCATGGCGAATTACTGGCAGTTTCCAAAATAACCACACGGGTATGCAAGGTTGGAGTTTTAATTCCTCTAAAAATCCGCGTCCCTAATTAATTCTCTGGATTACTCCCCTATTAACTCGGTTGTTTGGTAAGAGCAAAACCGTCCAAAAGAATGAGACTGAAATGTGTTTTAGTGGTGATTGGGTCTGTTGGATCTAGCGTTAGACGGTTAAGATCGTTCGGATCCCCACACTGTGCCTTTTTATATTATTAGTGGTGATAAGGCGCACTATTTTTATGCTGATATTTGATTCTAAACTTTGACCATTAATATATACTAAATTATATGGATTGAGAATGTATAAATGGTACCGTTGGATTTGTCTTGCACAATTCATTCATTTCATATACCATTATACTAATTTGTGCACATATTATAAGTGCAAATAATGATCAAAGTTATACGCTGTTGACCAACGAAATTTAAGGGCGCCATATATTTTGGGACGGAGGGGCTAGAACAATATGTTCAGCCGAACCCAACTCTAACATGTTGGTTCAGCCCTTGACTAGTCATTGTACCATTATAGGAAATTTATGTTTCATTACAATTAGTATAGTCATTGTTAAGAACGCTTGTAGCGTTACAAACCAATTATTATGCATATTATCATGCATACGTCCCTTTCTGGTAGCTAGGATGCTCTTATTATATACTCCAGTGTCTTGTCGAGTAGTGGATCTCTATCAACTCTAAAAAAAATATAGTTGATCTGTCATCCGTCAAACTTTGATTTGTGCATCCTAATTTTCTTTAACTTGCTCTCATCAAGGGCTCTTAGAAACCTTAAATAGAAGACTATATATGAATATCTCTGCATTCCTTGACGTGGCTTGGCGTAGTATTGTTAATTGCCTTGCTTTTTACTATGCATTTTGTGCTGGAATATGTTAATATGAATTTTGTGCAACAAACTAGTCATTGATCCTACCAGAGCTTTCCTTTTGGACGAGGCTTGAATCAAAATTTGAATTTTATTACCGGTAGTATTTACATTAGATGTTTGTAAATCATGTGTGTGAAGTTTCCTCGAAAAGTACTTCGGTATACTAGTACTTTATTACTAATAACATTTAAAAAAATAGTTTCTATGTGAAACATCAGACGTGTACTCTCGGTCAAAACTTGCGTAAATCTAAAGTTTTGAAATTAACACCTTCCGCCGCTCATATTCCCGGAAAATTTTGGGAACCTTCGAGAACGTCCGTGCAGGCTCACTCAAAATATCAAAGCTAGCGCGGTGAATGAGAATGAGAATGATCCGTTCCGACTGAGGGCGAAAGCGTCAACCCGAGATAAATATCTTCCGGCGATGGGTGACGTGCCCGTGCTGCTGTGTGCTGTCCTCATCATCCAGGCTTGGTTGGTTCGGACGAAAATATCTGCCGACTCCTCCGCAGGCCACCACGTCATGGCCAGCCCCGAGATAGATACGTAGATAGATTGGGCTCTCGGAATGTCTGCTTTTTCCCTTGTCGGCCACCGGAGGCGGAACGGAATCGGTTGGTGGTCACCGCCTCGACGTGGAGCTTTACTAAGTACTACTCCGTATATACGAGTCTGCAAGGTTTTGTATGTATCGAGCGTTGCGGCTGAGCTACGAGTTTTTGCGACATCCGACATGTGTCAATAGTGCCGTCTCCGTCCGGTATCGATCATTGTTTGTCTATCGCTTAGGTCGACGCAGGATTCGCATCAAAATCTCTATCTGATAAGACAAAACGCATGGTACAAGTATTGCTAATTCCTACTATTTTTTGATAGGGTGAAGGTGCCCGATCTTTCGATGAGATGGATAACTCTCGATTTGGGTGGAGGTCGACGTTGACGATCCGACTACAAACGTGCGGGACGTTGCGCCTTAGCAATCGCTACACCAACTTCCGAGGCTATTGATCTCGCCGGGGCTAGATCAACCTGATCCGTAGATCAATTCCTGCAGGCAATCGAAAAACCAGAAAGAATTATAGATGCAATCAAGATATTGCGGATAAAAGATGAAATCTTTATAGATGGGATTCTGCAAGTGCGTAGTACAAGAGGTCTGAACCGACACTGTTGCCTATGACGAAGAATAGCAATGGCTAAGTCTTAAACTAAACAAAATCCAAGTAAAACCCTAATACACGCTAGCTATTTATTGGAGACGTCGAGCGCCTACGCTGCCTCTCTTCCGCGTCGGGAGCCAAAAAGGCTTGGGCCATGTACACATATTTCCGAGCCAGCCAAACGTTGCATGCATGTTGCTGGTCTTGGGCCGCGTGACCCAACTTGCATGCATGCTGGTTCCTTGATCGACACAAGCTGGCCCTCTTATAGCTGAAACTAGACGAATACCCCGCGCGTTGCTTCGGGAATTTCAAACATGATTTCGCACTTATGTATCTTGATAAAAACAAATAAGTCCCAAAGTAACACTTCTTTTGAATAACAGAGAGTGCAGAAGATTATTAGTTTACGATACACACTTGTGTTGTTTATAATGGTCTTGGCAACCGTATAAAGGGAAATACGGAAAATAGTTGATACTTAAAATGAAAGGAAACTTTTAGATCTTCGCCAATTCGTGATGTTACGTTCATAACTGAACTATGGCAGTAGTACAAACTGTGTGCTCTCAACTGCATCCACCTAGGAATCAAGCACATGGTGAGACTTTAGTGCCCACGTGGGCATGCAAATGTGGACTACAGGATGAACAAAATGAATACACCATTTGATGCATAATTTGGGACCTTTGAAGTCGTAGGAGTACCATCTTAATTACTCGGTGTAAATCTTTGCAAGGAAACAGAGCAAAACGATGCAAAGGCGACATACTTCTGCATTAAATATTAACATTCAAGTGAAAAAGCATCAGCGTCTTACATCTCCTCTTTGCATCATCAGCGTCTTCCATCTGCTCTGCCAAAGAAAAGTGGGGGATAAGTTGGAGGACCAGCTGAATCGTGAGCAACGCCTGCCATTACATTAGGTCGTGTGAATTCATTAACTTGAGTTAGAATCAGTCAAGTGAATTCATTAACTTGAATAAAGCATTGCTTGATCAATTAGACAGAATAGAGAGATAAGGGGAATACACCTGATGAAAAAATAAGAGTAAAGATCTTTCACCCATTTCATTAAACATATGTCAGGCAATCTAACCAACTTCAGTCGGCGGTGTTCAGAATAGCCTTTCTAGATCCCTCGGTAGAATTAAATCCGTTTCAGATTGGTGCCCAACCGAAGCGCCATCCTTATGTAGCAGTATATCAAACGGAAATCAGCATATCAAAGTGTCACCATTCCTCAAAAAAGAAAAGGCAAAATTTAATCACAGATAAAAAGCTCATGTCCTGGGATCAGACGTGCAGGACGTTGATGCTTGGTGGAGGAAGAAAGAAGTGAGTGGCCTGATGAAACTTACGAATGATGTCGTTGCCAGTAAACTCGCGTTTGCTAGCCTGGCTGTACGATGCCCCGTAAGCTGTTCCGCTTATCATAGAAATCTTCTAGTGGCCAAGATCCCCAAGCCAATCTTGATCCATCGCTCGCTCAAGCACGCTGGTTTTTTCGTTAAGAAGGAGCGACAATTGAACGAAGGTGAGGATGAATGTGGTTGGGAGACGACGAAAGTGTACGACGCCCGCTGGAGAGAATCTAAACCAATGGCTCAGTGGCACATAAACTCAATCGTGGAGGAGGGTACCTGATATAGTGTGTAGCGAGGTCTTTAATGGCAGCGTCCCTTCAGATGCCTCCAACAGCTGTAGTGGAGGAGAGGAAGACGTATGACGACAACGGTTTCAGATTGGTGCCCAGCTTCCATCATCTGTAGAAGGAAGCGAAGGGGACAACCAATGAGAGAAATCCAATCGTGTGCAAGTCACAGAAAAAAATAAAGTGGCGTGGCAATTGTGGTTAGGTCCGTGTCATGCTCGCTGGGATGGACATCTTGCACACTGGAAATGGACGGACATAAAATCAAAATCAGATGGCTGAGATTATTTGATGATGTGGCTATGCTGCATGTGGAGATAGAAAATTCATAAATGAACTTAGTGGGGTTTTGCTTTATAAGAGGTATAGATGGCTGCTCCTCACGTGCATGCTTAAATGCATGGCGACCGCATGCATAGCAGCTTCGGTGATGAACAAATTAACTATCCTCCATGTGATGACGATCCTTGACGATGACGCACACGCTGCTGCATCCGGATGATCTTTCCGCATCTTGACTCTTGGTTTGAACAGATCACGTATTACTCTGTGTAAGATAAAAGAAAGTGTTGTATTTTTGTTGCGGATAATGCTAAAATGTAATATAGAATTTTTAATAGAAATCACCTGAACAATAAATTCGTGAATAATAATTTTGGTCGTATCCGAGATACTCATGTTCATATCATCCTCCCTTTCATGAAAATGAAGCCGTCCTCGGCGATGTTTCTTCTGAAACATGGTTAACAAAAGAGACAAGGCGTACACATGGTATATGTATATGTCATCTGTTTTAACTTCCCTTAATTGTTGCACGGATGACACATTTATACGGGGGTAATTGTCATGTCTTGTGGAAGATAAAGTCAAAGAATTATCACAAGAAACAAACAACAGGAAATTATTGCAACTCAGTTTGCACATGTAAGTAAAGTTCTTATTCGTATAATCAGATTTGCAACGCTTATCATTAAACCATCCCAAAATAGGTGAACAAAAATTCAAGTTCTCCAAATTTTCAGTCGCAAGATGCTTAGATATATAATCATGAAACAAATTATTCGACTTAAATTCGACACCAATATTGGGGGTCATATCAAAATGACTAAGCGCATGCATTATCTTATTATCTTTCAGACTAGCAAGTTCATCACACGTGATACAAATCCTATGCACCCAAAATTCATTATTACTATCATAATCACCAATCAACTGGAAGGTAAAATCGGGGGCATAAACACTTTTCAACGTACGCAAGCATGTGAATTCAGAAATTTTATTTCTAGCATGTGACAAAGAAATATGTGAATCCATTGGAACAGAAAACAAAGTATTATCATGAGAAATTCTAGCTAACACTTCGTCATTCCTAATCAATTTTATATGATCCAAAGCATAGTTAAGTGTCAGGTCACATGGTTTATTTGCAGCAACAATTATTTCATCGGGTGCACTCATATCAACGGATGAATTAAATGCAGCAATAGGTACATTCAAAACAGCAGGCATATCAAGTATTTGACCGCAAGGTAAATTCAACTCAGCAATATTATCCTCGAAAATAGGTGGTGTGACCAAATTAACATGCAACGTAACACAAGAATTATTTAAATCTTGAAGACATAAATCAATCTCATGTCGAGTGATATCATCAGTACCTTTATTATTACCGTATATATCTGATTCAGATAGTGTAGGTACTATCGGTGACGATGGTGCACATGTTGGAGGTGGGGTAGTGCTCAAATCAGCGGATGTGGTGTCGATAATAGGTGCAATGGTAGCGGTGGCAGAAACAAACGACTCAACTCGTGGAATATGCACCTCACGCTTGTTTGTCTTGGCGGCAACACGTCTCTTTATTTTCTGTTCAGCTTTACAAGCAAGACGAAACAAACGATCCATAGGAGAACATTTTTCATGCATTAATAGTTCCTGAATATCACAGTTTAACCCATCCCAAAATCTGTCCATAATAACATCTTCACTTTCTTCTAAAAAGGAATGCAACAAAGTAGTTTCCAAAGTATCATAATATTCTTTTACAGTGTTAGTACCTTGTGTTAAATGTTGCAATTTCTTAATCATGTCACGGGTATAATATGATGGAACAAATTTATACCGCATAGCAAGTTTTAAATCATGCCAAGTAGTAGGTATATAATCAGGATATGAGCGACAATATTCATTCCACCAAATGGACGCAAGACCAGTGAATGTACGAATTGCAGTTTTTACTTTCTTACGCTCAGAAAAATCATGGGACACAAATATAGCATCCATCTCAATTTCCCATTCAATATACAACTCAGGTTTATAACGACCGGCAAATGGTGGCGTTGAAACAATAACCTGATCATGTACGTGGGTACAGCTTTGTACCTCCCGTGGTGGCTGCTGTGTTGCGGTAGATGGTGGCAAATCTCCAAGTATAGTCGAATCCCAAGAAATTCTAACTCCAGAACTTGCCATGATTAGTAGCAAACAAGAAACAAATCACAAGTATATGTTCCTATTACTAGTAGGATGTGGTGGCAAATCGCTCACAATATTGCAAACAGTAAGTCTTACAAGTTCTTACCATGCAGCAGGTGGTGACCGGCAACAGCAAAGTCAAAACTCCGAAGATTGAGTAAAGCGATTGCCAGGTGAACGTAGAACGAACGGTGTAGAAATATGTGTAGCTGTAGGTAGGCTTAATATATGTGGAGAAAAATACCACAATCACGTTAGTCAATGTAAAGCTGAAAATTCGTTCAAAGTTGTCAAGTGCTGGTAATAGGCTAGACCATACTAGAGACGCGAGCCTAAGACACAGATGAAATCACGAATCTCCAGGAAATATATGTCAAACGGAGCAGAAAATATCCCGCGTGGCGAGTGAGGATCAGTGTTGCGTGCTGAACGGCAGTAGATATCTGTGGCAAACAGCCAGCAGGACTACTGCTCACGGAAGGCCTGCAGATGAACCAACGAGAAGTAAACAATATCTGAAATTGGCACAAGGCCGACCGTGACAGGAATACAACCAGGCAAAAGTAGTGTGCCCAAAGTGATGGGTCCAAAAAGAAACAGAGCAAGTTCCAATGCAAATCTGATCGTGGCTCTTAGTCTGCGTGATGAGCAGAACAGGTAACCAAACCGACCCAAGAAATCTGGTGTTTCCCGTGGTATCCTCAAAGATATTGGTACGAATCTGACTTCCCCAAGAAAACAGATCGGCCAATTTTTTTTTTTTTTTTTTTAAACGGCCGATCGTAACTTTCGAACCGAAACAGATACGCGCATGCCTGAAACCAGCAATAAATCTGATCTTCCTTGCGAAGCTAGGACGAAACAAGTTCCAGGAAATCTGATCTTCCTCTTTTTTTTTTTGTGTGTTTACCGATACAACAAGATACGTGAACAAGACAACTAGGAGACGATCTTGCTTATCTCGTAATACGAACAACTCTGATTGTCTTTTCTCTTTTTGCTGAACTGAACGCTGGACTCGATGGCACAGATTGTGTGTGGTGAAGCGACGATGCAAAAGATGCGGAAGCGATGTATGGCAGGGAAAAAAATGGATGCGAAAGACGACGGCAACGACGTGAAGAACGTGACTAGAACTCGAAACTCTAAAAGTCTAGACACTAGAACCAGCAACTTGGCACACGATGCAACGAAAATTCAACAAAACAAAAACCAAGTGATCTGGCGAAAAGGCTAAGACTGGTTGTAGGACAAGATGATCAAATCTAAATATTTTTGTATGGCTTTTTTGGACTGTAGGTATGAAAAATAAATCTAATCTAGGGATAAATTTTCTCACCGAGCAACCTGAAATCTGATACCACTTGATAGGGTGAAGGTGCCCGATCTTTCGATGAGATGGATAACTCTCGATTTGGGTGGAGGTCGACGTTGACGATCCGACTACAAACGTGCGGGACGTTGCGCCTTAGCAATCGCTACACCAACTTCCGAGGCTATTGATCTCGCCGGGGCTAGATCAACCTGATCCGTAGATCAATTCCTGCAGGCAATCGAAGAACCAGCAAGAATTATAGATGCAATCAAGATATTGCGGATAAAAGATGAAATCTTTATAGATGGGATTCTGCAAGTGCGTAGTACAAGAGGTCTGAACCGACACTGTTGCCTATGACGAAGAATAGCAATGGCTAAGTCTTAAACTAAACAAAATCCAAGTAAAACCCTAATACACGCTAGCTATTTATTGGAGACGTCGAGCGCCTACGCTGCCTCTCTTCCGCGTCGGGAGCCAAAAAGGCTTGGGCCATGTACACATATTTCCGAGCCAGCCAAACGTTGCATGCATGTTGCTGGTCTTGGGCCGCGTGACCCAACTTGCATGCATGCTGGTTCCTTGATCGACACAAGCTGGCCCTCTTATAGCTGAAATGGCTGCTCCTCACGTGCATGCTTAAATGCATGGCGACCGCATGCATAGCAGCTTCGGTGATGAACAAATTAACTATCCTCCATGTGATGATGATCCTTGACGATGACGCACACGCTGCTGCATCCGGATGATCTTTCCGCATCTTGACTCTTGGTTTGAACAGATCACGTATTACTCTGTGTAAGATAAAAGAAAGTGTTGTATTTTTGTTGCGGATAATGCTAAAATGTAATATAGAATTTTTAATAGAAATCACCTGAACAATAAATTCGTGAATAATAATTTTGGTCGTATCCGAGATACTCATGTTCATATCACTGTTCCTCGTAGACATTCGCATTTGACCCGCATCGGCCGCTGCTATCCTCCTGGTGGCATCCCACATCTTATCACCGGTTTTGCTTCGATGCATCTGGTGACATCAGAGGAGCTCGTTCCTACTGCCATTCCCGATGTCGTTCTATATCTACTTCCGCGTCGCCACCGCCCCGTAGTCCACGCCTAAGCAGGATGTATGGTTTTACATCTGCCCTTCCAAATCGGGCTAGGACAGCTGAAAATCGGATGCCGTTGGCTCAGTCTCGCGGACGAACTGCAGCCCCCACGATCTGTTTGGCCATTTGCCTGACCGAGTTTAGGTACGAAATCGTGCTCTGTTTTGATGCAAATATATGCAACGAGGTTGTCATTTATATGACCATTGAGCGTATATTTTCACGTAGATGGATAGTTCGGATGAGTTCTTCTACCCCTGTTTCATCGATACATCCTCCGATGACTCGTCTGATGATGATACCGAAGTTTTGATGGCCGCAGCAGCCCTCATCCACAGCCACAATGAGAATGCACTTCTAAAGTTCAAGGGATCGGTGTCGCGGCGTGCGCCAGCGATGAACCTTAATAAAGAAGGCGGCCATGAACCACTCTGCATGGACTACTTCCATCACACCGATCCGACATTCCATGCGCCTGTTTTTCGGCGCCGCTTCCCGATGGAAAAACATGTGTTCATGCGTCTTCTGTAAGGAGTGAGGGAGTACGATGATTACTTCCGATGCAAGGTCGATGCCACCTTTAAGATTGGCTTCTCATCTTACCACAAATGCACTGTAGCTGTTCGGGTGTTTGCATATGGAGTTGCATGTGATCTCATCAATGAGTATTTGCGCATGAGAGAGTCCACTTGCCTGGAGTCAATGTACAAATTCTGCAAAGCAGTGGTTCAAGTGTTTAGCCCGAAATATTTGAGAGAACCAAATGCTGCTGACACTGCCCAAGTTGTTGATTAACGAGGCAAGATGATTATGGAAAAACTAAAAGAGGTGTCAGGCCATATGAAGAAATGGAGCTTTGAAACTTTCGGTTTTGTTCGTTCACAGGTCAAAACGTTGCAGGCACAATTGGAAGAAGCAAAAATTCAGGCCCTGGTCTCGAGGTCCTCACTGAAGGTCCGAGAAATTACCAACTCCACACAACGTTTGAACACCACAGGTCAAAACGTTGCAGGCACAATTGGAAGAAGAAAAAATTCAGGCTCTGGTCTCGAGTTCCTCACTGGAGGTCCGAGAAATTGCCAACTCCATGAAGCGTTTGAAAGGGAGCAGGTCATGTCTCGTCAACTATCGAGGCTGGAATGGCTAATAGTAGCACGGTATTTTTAGAACCGTGCGACTCACAGGAGTAGCAAAAATACAGTAACGTTTCCTGCGTAAAGCCGATGGGAGCAAATGTACGCAAGATGATTGAAAGGATCGTATGGCACCTAGAGGGTGGGGTGGGGTGAACAGGTGCTATTCCAAATTTTAGCGTCTTTTTTAATTTACGCTTGACACAAAGGTAAATTCTCTAGATATGCAACTACGGTGAATTTACCTATATGACAAGCTAGCAACTAGGCAAGATACACAAAGTAAAGGCGGTAAACAAGGATAGATGTAACCGAGGGGAAAGCAGGCAGAGACAAGGATGTATTCCCGAGTTCCTCCTTTTTAGGGGAGTACGTCTCGTTGGAGGGGTGTGAGCTTCACCACAACAGGGTTGCTCAACGCCACGAAGGTCTCACCCTATTCCCGATGAACCGCACCACAAAGGATTGGTTCACCTTCCACTATCAGTTCCCTTCAAGTCGGAAACCGGAGCCTTTACAACAATCTTGGGGCACACACCCACAACCATTGGGGGCTCCCAAATCAGTAAGCTGAAACAATAACAACAAGTGAGTACAACAAGGAGCTAGGTTTTCCCAATGGAAACCCTAGCAAAGAGTCCCTCAAGTGAATGAGGGAAAATGTAAATCGGCTTGATGAAGATGTAGATCGAGGTCTCCTCCTTCGATTCTCCAAGTATGAGCTTGATTGAGTGGTTGGTGAAGGAGACTAGGAGGAGGAAGCTTCCATTAATGGAGGAGAGAGGATGCTTGAAGCTTGGTCTTCATTGGGGAAGAAGACCCCTTTAAATAGTCTCCTCCAAAAGTGGTCTTTGGAGACAGAATTCTGTGCGCCTCGGTAGTACCGGGCCTATCTCGGTAGTACGAGCCGCGTTGACCTACAGCTCGAGCGAACCCTCCAATGCCAGCCCACGCCGGCACTACCGGCTAGCAGGGCCCGGTTGTACCGAGCACCCGGTAGTACCGGGCTACTACCGGACCAAGTACCGGATGAAGAACCCCCAATACAGAGAGCAATCTGAGCGACGCGGTACAAGCTCCGGTACTGAGCCGGTAGTACTGACCGCTCGGTAGTACCGGGCAGGACGCCCCGTAGTACCGTGCTACTACTGGGCTACTTCCGACCAAAAACTGCGCAGATAACAGAAGCATTTTTGGAGCACGCGGTACTCGTTCCGGTACTAGGCACGGTTGTGCTGTGCAGGGTAACTCGGTACTACCGGCCCAGTCCCGGTACTACCGCGATAGCAGTAAAACCAGCAGAAATCCTTTTAGCCTGCGCTTATCCTTTTTATTCATGAAAGTATAATAACCTGTGCAACATATAAAATCCTGCAAATCTTTTAGCACACAAGTTAGACCGCTCATTGTGTTGTTAACAAACACCAAAACCACTTAGGGATGGAAATGCTCTTTCAATGATAGTATGAGAGAAATGGCACAAGCCTTTTATACCTCACTGTATACTTCGGATGGTGCAGCCGATATTGACAAAATACTTGACCGTATTAGTTCGGCTGTTAGCAATGAGATGAATTAAAAACTGAGAGCAGTTTTTTCCGACCTTGAAACTGAGACTGCACTTTTTCAAATGTGCCCACCAAATAAGTCCAGGTCCGAATGGCCTTCCTGCTCTGTTCTACCAGTGCCACTAGGCAAGTTTACAAAAAATGATGTGTGCGACTTTCGGCAGGAAGAGAGATACCCGATGATTTTAATGATATTGTTTTGGTATTGTTTCCGAAGGTCAAGTTGATTGAGCTTTTGTCGCAGTTTAGACAAATCAGTCTTTGTAACATTTTATAAGATTGCATCGAAGACAGTAGCTAACATGTTGAAGAAAATTTTGCCCATTCTTTTATAGGAAGAACAAAACGCGTTCGTTCTAGGCCGGTTGATAACAAATAATGTGTTTCTGGCCAACGAGTGTGTCCACTCGATCATGACGAGAAACAAAAAGGTTCCTCTATTTGTGGTGAAGCTGGACATGATGAAGGCATATGATCGGGTTGAGTTGATTTTTTCTTTTGGAACAAATGATGTTTAAGTTAGGTTTCTCTAGAGCATGGGTCGATTTGATGATGAGACACTAGTACAGAACGACACATCGGATACCTCTCTATGGAAACAACACGAGTTAGGCGACGGAAAATTGCGATTCTACCGTTTTCGCTGAGGCCTGACCAAACTGGGCCGCGGCTAGCCCGTCAACATTGGTTACGGAGAAATTATTTACTCTGTTACTGATGGCGTGGATCACACGTTCACTGGGAACCCCAAGAGGAAGGTATGATGCAGCATAGTGGCAATTTTCCCTTGATACAAAACCAAGGTTTATCGAACAGTAGGACTTGGAGAAGGCTTCGGCTTGGTGCCAGCGACAATGGCACCGAAAAGAGCTTTACTGGACCTGCGCACACAAACACACTATTTTGCCCCAACGAAACAGAGAGATTGTCAATCTCTACGGCTTGCTGAACACAAAGGATTAAACGTATATGTGTAAAATAATTAAAGAGCAAAAATGACCAGCGAGCAAATCAATAGAAAAAACTGTGAGAACGGTTGTAAACAATATAGGGAAATATGACCGGGGTCCACAGTTCACTAGTGGTGTCTCTCCAAAAGATAAACATGTTTGGTAAACAAATTACAGCGAGGCAATTGACAAAGCATAGGCGTATAGCAATACTATCATGACACAAAGTTCACCGTTTCATTTAATATGGGCATTACGTCAAAATACATAGACCGTTATCCAACTGCATCTATGACTAATAATCCACCCCATGATCGATATCCAGCATGTCACCCGAAAGTATTAAGTTGCAAGCAACAGATAATTGCAATAAGCATGGCGCGTAATGTAAGCAATGGTTACAACATATAACAATAAACACCGCTGTTTTACCCCTAATAGCAACAACAAATCTCAAGCCTTAATCGTTTCTGTCAACTCGAGCTCAGACAAGAGAGGCATGACCCACTATCTAGCATAAATACTCCCTCTAAAGATACAAGTAATTACTTAGTCCAAAGGATACACAAGCATCGGAGAGCATGCAAAATCATAAATAAAATATCATAAATAAACTGAACAATAATGTCATGACTCCATAATTCATCAGATCCCCGCAAACACAACATGTAGCATTACAAATAGATGATCTTGATCATGTTAGGCTGCTCACAAGATCTAAACAATGGAGTACAAGGGAGAGAGATAACCATCTAGCTACTGCCATGGACCCGTAGTCCCGTGGTGGACTACTCACGCATCACTCCGAAGGCAGGAATGGTGGTGTAGATGCCTCCGGTGATGATCTCCCCCTCCGGCAGGGTGCCGGGAAGAGTTTCAGAACCCTCCCGATCTAGGGTTAGCGACGGCGGCGGCCTTGGACGTATTTCTGGAAAATTGATCAGGTATCGAGGGTTTTTGGGAAGAAGGCAATTTATAGGCGAAAGGGCGACTCAAGGGGCCCAGGAGGCGGCCAGGTGGGCCCAGCCGCGGCCAAGCCCAGGGCCGCGGCTGGGGGTCGTCTGGGGCCTGTGGGGCCCCCTGTAGGTCCCCTCCTGGCGCAGTCTTTGTTTCCCTGTAAAAATAATTCCCGTAATTTTTCAGGCAATTCGGAGAAATTTCCCGGCTAGCTTTTTTGAACTGGCACTGGGCATCTTGTCAATAGGTTAGTTACATAAAATATGCCAAAATGATATAAAAACATTAGAAAAACATGTGGCAAAGATATATAACAAGCATGGAACAATCAAAAATTATAGATACGTTTGAGACGTATCAGTTACCCATATATTTGGCAACGGTCATAAATTTTGCTCTGTTTCCGATATTTGACTCTATGACAATGGAAACTTTGCTGTGTCCGTTTGCAATGTAGACACGTTCCATCTTCTTGAAATTCGATGCGAGGTGAGTAAATGCTATGGCGTAGTGGCACCGCCCACTACTCCTTAAAAACCCGATCCCTGCTAGCTCAAGATGCCATAGAATCTGCTCTCTCTCTCTCTCTCTCTCTCTCGCTCGCTCCCTGCTACTGATTAGCCAAGATGCCTCGCAGCAACGACACACAGGAGCACACTCCGTCGCCGCCCGACAGTCCCCCCGTACGAGGCAAGTCTGTTGAAGGACCGTCACCGGTGACGAGCGACGATGAAGAGCTCGCCAACATCCATGATCCCACCAGGATGCTGGGCCCGCCGAAGGTTGATTTCGATGAGGAGTCAACCAAAGAGGAGGAGGAGGAGGACGAGGACGAGTACGAGGCAGAGGCGCCGGTCCCGAAGAAGGGAACCCCGGCGAAGGAGAAGAAAGCCGCCGCCCTCGAAGACAACGATATGCCGCCGCCACCGCCTCCAACGGCCCCCAAGAAGTGAGGCCGTGAGAAGGAGGAGGATTGCGCGGAAGCACGGCGCAATAAAAACAAGAAGTAGCTCCATATGTAATGTAGTAATCACTAATATTAATATAAGTATCCTAGTGGTTCATCCTTAATGTATCAATTCTCCATATAGTAGAGATTAGGGAAAATATTGTTATAGAGCGTAGAAGAAATTCCAGAGCGTCGGGCATAGGCCCCACTCATCAGTGGAAGAAAAGCAAAGGAAATGGTTTTATTAAAGAACGGTTTCCTATGTTGTACCTGCTGCTACATATATATGGGCGTACAAAGCAAAACCTAACACTCTCACTCTTTTCCTCACTGTCCCAGTAATCTAGATCTGTTCGTGGCGGCGGCTCCTAGCGTTGTGGCCATTGCTGGCGCTGTGGCGACGCCGGCTCCCCCGAGATGACGGCTATCACCGGCCTCACCGTCACCCCCGAGACGGCGAGGTCTCGCCATCTCCCCCGACACAGCGAGGTCTTCGCCATCTCCCCCGACACGGAGAGTTCTTCGCCATCTCCCCCGACACATCGAGGTCTTCGCCATCTGCTTTCGCTTCCTCTGCCTCCACCTTGTCCGGATCTGCTAGATCGATCCAATGGCGACGTAAAGAAGGTATGAGATCCACTCTTTGATGTAGCTAACTTCCATATTGTGCACCTGCTAGATCAGTTCAGTTCACATCCATTAGTTCGATCTAGATCATTTTTTGATGTCGTTAACTTGCCTACTGTGCACTTGCAACCGGTTGTAGTTTAGCTAACTTGTTGATACTAGTTCAGTTCACATCCAGTAGTTCTATCTATATCATTTTTTTGATGTAGTTAACTTGCCTATTGTGCACTTGCAAACGGTTTTAGTTTAGCTAACTTGTGACTAAGTCATTACAAATTTGAAAACAGAAGTCTATTTCGGTGACACTGCATAAAAAAGTTAGAGCCACAGAAAAAACAACGAACAATACTCAAGACAGTAGTGTTTGCTAATTTTCGTATAATGACCTCCAAAAATATACACAGGTCAGTACACACTATATACTACTTGTTACTTCATTTAATTGGGTTCTCGCAAGTAGTGTCATAACTAACATAAATCCTTTTTTATATTTAGGTATATCAAGTTCTTCCCTTTCAAACCCCACCATACATATCCACCCGTCGCTATTGTGACGTTTTGGTACACTGCATAAAATACTTTTATAAGTAAGAGTGTTTAATGCAGTGTCGCCAAAATGTCATATCGGTGATGTATTAGATTAGATTTCGGTGACACTGCATAAAAAAGCCAGAACCGGTGGTGGCCTCCATGGAAAGCATGATCGATGTCAGACATCCTATGAAGCTGCCGACATGGAAATATCTTGTTGACAAGCCATGGGTTGGCTGCTCCGGTTCATCAATAAGAGCCACCTCAAGACATAGGTAAGATATCATTTCAGTTTTGCTTAAATTCATAGCGTTCATGTTTTAGCATATGTACTTAACAACTGTAACATCTATTATATAATTAAAACACAGGAGAAATAACGGCTCAGATTTACCAGCTAACAGCGAACGGTGAAGATTTAAAAATTATTACCAGAAGTAACGTACGCAAGCATGATCGACTACGAGAAGGATAAAGAGATTGGCATGCACACGTGAAAGAGATCCTACCCTACACATATCTGACCAAGAGAGAGACACGCACACGAGACAAGCATTGTCGACATGGATTGGAGGACACGGAGACGCGCGGGGCGATTTTCTCCGGCCGGCCGGCCGGCGTTAGCTTCCAGGTTCGTGCATTGAGCAACCCACAAAACTCTAGGTATTCATGACAGACCAGACCATCCACCACAGTCACGCCAGCGCATGCTGTCCGGCAACTCGAGACAAGAGGAACATTAACGTATTCTGATCGATTTCCAGTACAGAGGGGGAGACGATGATGAAGCCTCCCACGAGGACATCGACGCGGAGCTGCGACTGGTAGGCGACGTCAAGTACAAGCTGCAGGTCGACGATGCCGCAGAGGACGCCAACAGCTCCAGCGTCCAAAAGACCGAGAGGATAGCATAAAGGAGTCAGGCTTCCAGCGGAGCTGCAGGTCGACGATGCCGTAGAGGACGCCAATAGCTCCGGCGTCCACAAGACGGCCGGAGAGGAAATCCATGAAGGAACCAAGCTTGCAGAGCTACATAGCTGCAGCTTGCAGGGTTTGATCGTCTAGCCGCTGCAGCCTTAAGTTTACTGATTCTCAATAAGTACACTTCAATGTACTCCAACAATAGTTGTATGAGCAGAAGCAGGAACAACCACCTTCAGGAAACAAAAAAAGATGAGATCCGATTAGTTCGACGAATCGCCGGCGGGACAAGCCATCAAACTATCAAATTAGGCAAAACAAGATGTACGACATGCGGCAACCCGAAGTGCTTGCTCACCTCCGAAATTTGGGATCATGGTTACCATGCGCACGGCACACTTATAAACATATCGCGGTGCAATTCAGGCGGGTCACAACATACTACATCGTCCATGCTGGACTCATCCAGGCCGGGAACATGAAGTCCGCCGGCCGGCAGCTGGGAGTCACGCACACATGCAAATTGATGGTGCGATAGCTGACGTATGGAAGTGCTGGCTAGAATGGTTGACGACCATCTCTGAACAATTAAGGTTAGCTAGATCCCAACTCATGAAAAGAAACAAAATTAACAAAGTTTCACCCAGCTAGAACAATCTCTCTGTCCCTTATGCGAGTTCTACTGTTTCTTTATTTCTGTTCACTATGCATTTGTACGTGATCCGTATTCAACTATTTTATCGAAACAAAAACTAATTACAAGAATGTTCACGCTGAAGTCAACAAATGGGATACCAAAGCATTGATCGGATGTTCACGCACATTTATTTTGGAACAAATATACAGTACAGTCAAATATAGTTTCAGTGTACAATCATCACTTCATCCTTCCTAGCAATTTTTTTGAATAAAGATAGATGTATAACTCTTAATTTGATTTATTTTTCAGATACACAATTTGATGAGGATATATATATAAGCTCTTCTTTGGTGCGGACTTCGGAGCCTACCAAACTCAGAATGAATTCGTTCTGAATCTTTAAAAAACTCAGATAGGACTGCGGTCTTTAGGTATGGTGTGTCCCTTGCTGCGTTGGATATCTCTCTTCTGAAAATTACAAATGCAATGCTTCATTTCTTTTTTTCTAACCCTACGAGCATAAGGAGTTTCCAATTGAATTTTGGAGCATGGTAAGGTGGTTTCTTTTCTTTTTTTATATGTTAAAAAGGAATACATGTTTCACTACATGGCATCAATGTTCAGGTTTACTTATTATTGGTGGAACTTTTCTGCAGTAAATATAGGTGAAAGGATAGACGTTGAGGATTAAAGAGTTGAAGGCTAAAATCAGGACATAAGAGTGAAGACTGCATAGCGGTCCACAATACTCTTGCTATCTCGATATTTCTCGATCACACACCGAGCTAAAAAAATTCAGTTTAGCTAAGTAAGTTCCTGCTTTGCTTTACATGTACTTCCTAGACGTGATTCATTATACATAGCTAACTACATATATCTTGGATCTTCATATTTATTTATTTACTTATGTACCTCATACCTCTAAAGTGTAAACTAATTTTAGATAGCAAGTACCCCAGATCAAACAATGTAACCACATACGGGCTTCCCCTCTCAATTCTCTCATGCTACAGGGAACCACCAATCAGCAACTAACATCCCTCTTCTCTTATATGGTCTATCCCAAAAAATGGCTACAGCGTGGAGATTTTATCTGTTCCTTCAAATGTCTCAGTCATAGATTTTTTCCGGCAGATTACACCACATTATTTCTCATATGCGATAAAATTTAGCGTGTGCGGGATCGAGATAGGATAATTAAATTACCTCTGCCCTCTCCGCCAATCTCGACGAGACAACCGCAATCAGATGAACTGGCTCTATTGGTACAGTTCAGATGCCAGACGACGCTACCATTACTGCTGAAATTAGATCAAATGCTACAATCAATGACTAATTTTGGGTCATCATGTAATCGAAATTGCAGAAAAGAAGCAACCGTGCAGGGTGAAACTGGAGCAGTGAGGCATGCGCCGCCTTGCATGCCGACTGCCGGTGGCGCCGCGCGCCGCGTTGGGGTCTTCAGATCGAGCCGTCGTGGGCGGACGCGATGGCGCTCCGCTCGAATCCTATTATAGTCGGGTTGGCGAGCTAAACCCTCTGCAGGTCGACCTGCCGGCAGATGGGATGCTCCCGGCATCGCTGGCCGAGCTGTGGGCCACCGTGCGCCTCCGCAGCAGCGGCCACAACTGCGAGGGCCTCTCCTACGAATCCGCGACGGTGACTTGCTGCCTCCTCCAGTGCGCGTCCCCGCCTCCAAGAACATGTGGCCGGCAAGCTTTGGAGATGGACGGGAGAGCCAATTCATTGGGACTTTGGGAGATTGGATAGAGTAGAGAGATGTAGACTGACGAGTGTGTCTGGTACTCAGGTCCGTGATTTATTCTTACTTTTTTTATATGCGTGATTAACTCTTACAATATCCCGACTATTTACCAGATGGAACAACAGCATGTACTGAACATACACGTGAGAAAAAAATGATTGAATAAGATACAAGTACTTTAATATATGTATGAATTGTTTTTGGAAAAAATAACGATATTAGGCTAATTTTTTTGGGTACATAGATATATTTTAAAATTATGCGGCTAGAGGGAAATAGCATCTAAACCTACATAGATCCAAAGTCAAATTCTAAGTTAAAGAAACTCAGTTCTGAATTGTGGATCGTAAAGAGGAGGACGAAGATATAAAATAGATAAAGGAATTGGCCCAGTATTTTGTTGCATGCAAATGACACTAAAACTTAGACTAAATAAATATACGAAATATGTTTAAGCCACATAATTTAGATGAACTCGAGAAACTGAAGAATTGAAGAAAAATATCTAAGAGCATAATTAAACCGTAGATGAATTTAGTTTCCAAAACATATTAATTTACATTGTCAAATAGGAGAAATAAATTGTTGACTTTGCATTCTGACAAATAGGAGAAAATATTTAATGTTCCTATCGAATCTAATAATGACATTGTATATAGATAAACATAAAGAATATTGAAGTATTAAATTTGTATATAGATATCAGATAGTCTTTTTCTATATTTTTAGAATGTGGCAGCAAAATATAAAGTAGATAGCCTAGCCGCGCAAATGCGCGGGCAACGTTATATGCTTAATCAAGATGAGCCATTTAATGATGAAGAAAAAGATGTCTTAGAACAAATATTATGGTAACAACCCCCACAATTACAATTGCATATCCCACCTGATAATTTAGGAGTGCTACCACCACCTAAAGGGGATTCTAGTTATTTACTAATGTATAGGGTTTAAAGCTTCAACATCCTTCTCTCAGGAAGCTGAGATAAGACAAGATTGCTAGAGTGACACCTACGAGGATTGTGGAAAAGGATACAGGGAAGAAATCGTTAATTCTTTCCGTCCTTTGACATGATAGGCTTAGTATAGATGAAATCCGTTATCGTTTTACCTCTTATGTTTGTCACATCTTGTGATGGAAATGTAAAGGTGAAATTGTGATGGAAATGTAAAGGTTACATTGTGATATGAATGAAATCTGATACCGTTTTAGTATTTGTGCTGTGTGAGATAAAATGCGGCGCGGATTATATATTGCAGGCTAAATAAATATATATAGCACCCTTACGAAAAACCTCAATGCAAACGATTGGACCGAGATGTCCGTAACTGATGATGTCGAACTACCGCAACGGAGATCAAGGACCAACCGTTGCCAAAAATTGACCTCATTGGTAACGGTTTTTTGTCTTCGTTGCCGATGAGGGCCTTCACATCAGTGACGGGAGCGGGGACACGGACCTTTTCTCCGTTTTCGAAGGGGGTTTTGGCTCATTTATGATATGTCGTTCTGTACTAGTGACGTGGGCCTACCCATCGGGTACCCCACCATGACGACACCTGGTGCACGTACAAGCTAAGGCCCAGTAGCAGGCCTACCAGCGAGCCACAACCAAGGCCCATGAAGGGGGCCCAGGAGGACAACATACGTCCCAAGACAAGGAAAACCTAAGTCGGTAGAAACCTACCTTACCTGTAAACCTAGTCGGTTGCGAATCCCCGAGACCCAGCCTCCTATATAAAGGCTAGGAGGGCCGCCGATCTAGGTCAAGCAATACTCATACCACCAAAAGCCCTAATGAGATCGCATCTCGCCGGGACGCCATTGTAGCTCCATTGTACACCTCATACATCAATAACCAGATAAGCAAGAAGTAGGGTGTTACCCTCCGGGGGCCTGAACCTGGGTAAACCTTGCTTGTCAGCCGACAATACTACCAGCGCTACCACGTCTCTCCCCTTAATCTCAACCCTAGGTACCGAACCATGGGATTTGATGTGTTAACACCACGTCAATTGGCGCCGTCTGTGGGAAAGACTAGCGCTGGATCCGCGGTTTCGACGTCTCCATCTTCATCGACAAACAACAACTCGCCGGCTCCATCGACAAACGGCAACACACCGTCAATCATCAAGCCGATGTACTTTGGCTCCCTCGGATTCGACCCGCACTCGCCGGTCACCCACCGGTGTTCGCGGACCTCCACTCAGGTGCGGATATGACTTTCGGTCGCTTCAATTTTCATGTTAGCCAATGGGGAACACATGACTTGACGGACCCGCGTCAACTCGCGATGATCGCACCCGTGTCTCCATCGACTGCATCTGCATCGACCGTGGCATCGGCCGCATCTTCATCAACAACCGCGACCACGTCGGCTACATCTTCATCAACTACGCCTTCATCGATCGTGCCATCATCACCCGCGTCTCCGTCGAACGCAAAATTCACGCCTTTTTCATTCGCGGAAGGCGCATCTTCATCGGCTTCTTCACCAAGTTCAGCATCAGCATACCTCGACTCTTCCGGCGAAACTGATGAGGAAGTCAAGTCTGCCTACTAGGATGGCAGCAGCAAATCTCGCATACTGCTCGACGGTCCCGTCGACTCTGACATCTTCACCGACAACTGCAGCGGCGGCGGGAACCATATCTCGCACGCCATTTCTTATCAAGTTTGCGTGGTCATCAAGAACGATGGGACAGATCCCCAACCATCTGAGGCTGCCAATCGCCGCAACGCTCCAGCATACCCATTGACGGTAACCTTGCCGGACGGGAAGACAACACTTACCATCACAGAGGAGATGGCAGCCAAAGCAAAAAAGGCCATCGAAGAATGGCTCATGATGCCCGAAGACTCGACACATGAGGAGCTCGCAACACACCAGTACCTCAACAGGAGTCGCTTGGTAATGCTCTAGCATAGGCATAGGACCGCCACCAGGCACTGGTGGTAAGCCCCGGGCGATTTTCTTCAAATCAAGGTCCGGGCGGTGAGCCCGAATGAAGGCGAGTGCAACTGTGGCCCCGCAATGAGTTGCTCACGAACAAACTTCTTGATTGCCTTGCCTTCACGGAATTTCTTCAACAGCGCCGCCAGACCTTGTGGCTGCTCGTTCAATGGAAACAAGGACCGGTGCACTCAAGCTAGAGCCAACCTGGAGGTTTCCAGCAGAATAGCCGCGTGCCAGGCGCGGGCTTGAAGCTTAGCCAGCACGCGACCCCTCACCCTATCAGACCAGAAGGGGTGGGTGGAATACCGTGAGCTGCTGGCTTAATTGTCCAGCCGATCGCGCAAGAGTGTCGCTTCAGTCGGCTCATCCAAACAAGCACCTGCGCAAGTACAAAGAAAATATCATAAAACATTAAAGCAACACAAACGCTCGATGTTCGTTTCGGATGCATTTACATTCCAGCTGCAGGTTCACCCTGTCCAGCTCCGCAAGCAAAAAGGTCTCCCGCTCCGTTACCGGTGATGGCCGCGACTGAAGATCAGCCAACGCACCTTTCGTATCCTTCAGCTCTTGCTCCACCCTAGAAAGTTTTTGCTTAAGGAAGTTGATGAGCTTCTCATCATTCCTGCTTTGGGTGCTCGTTTTGGGAGCGGCACCTCCGGCAGAAGGACCAGCCGATGCACCAGCTGCTCCAAGCTACACAAGAACAACTCAAGGCATAAGAGCAACGCGGAACCAAAGATTACCCTCGATCCAACAGACTCGGGGGCTGTTCGTTTCAGAAGGACAGTCATAGCATAAAGGAAACAGGGGCGAGCTTATATTCACAAAGCTCCATACGACATCAGGTTTCATTACAAGCAAAAGAATAAAGCAAAGGAGTCAGCCCTGACATCTACGACATCGACTCCGACCTAGACCTAGAAGTGCGGGCAGCACGTTCGGCAAGAGTGGCGGCGCGTTTTTCGAGCATGGCCACCATCTTCCTCGATAGCGTTCCTGCCTGCTCCTTCATCGTGTTTGTCATGGCCGTCTTCCCGTCGGGTTTCTCGAAGTTGCCTGCAATACAGTGGCCAAGCAGCAGAAGGAACATGGACTCGGAGCCACATACCATTTGGGCATGGGCGTAGTTGGCCAGTGTCGACGTCCTGGGCCCGAACAACTCAGCCAGGTCTTCAACCATTGTGGGTGTCGTGCCTCGCGGGAAGACAGTCTGGTGCACGGCCGTCAGGGCACTTGCAGATTTGGTAAGGGAGTCCTTGACCCGGGCACATATCTTGTCGAAGACCCCCACCACTTCCTCAAGAGACCCTTCATCCGCAGCAGGCGCAGAACCAACAGCCTGTCAAATCAAGAAAAATCAGAACCAACCCGCAATCCATCAACTCAAAAAGCAACACACAGATGGCAGAGACATCACCTCCCATCACATGAGACAGCGAGCGGAGTCGCTCTGTCTGCAGCGTCTCGCGGGTCTCCGCTTCTTCGAGTTTCTGCTGGGCGCTCACACACTCAGTTTCGAGCTTCTTCTCAAGCTCTGGCACCCGGGCCAAAGCCGCCTCCGGTTGCCTGTGCCCAGGCCATGAGCATAATTTAACATCAAGACAGAGGAGAATAAACAGAAGGAGAGCAGGAAGTCCTTATGGTCCAACTGCTCCACCTTGGCCCGTAGCTGGTCACGCTCCTGCTCCATCTGCACGTATGTCTCGCCCGACTCCAACAAAGTGCGGAAAAACGGCTACGGAGTACACAAGGATTTCAGGAAAACAAGTTACAAAACGCAGGAACTTGAGCCTATGCCCAACTACAACTAGTTGCACATAGCCTCGGGGGCTACTCCCATCGGGAGCGCTGTCGCGCACCCGATAAAAGATGAAGGATAAGAAGATACTTACGTGGTTATAATGTGCCGGTGGAGTGGCACCTGAAGTGGAGGGCGCGTCCCCCTGTGGCTTGGGATGCGCACTCGCCGGGGAGGTCTGCTGTGTCTCCACCCGAACCACATCACCCGAAGACGACACAGGCGTTACCTCGGGAGCGGTTAGTGGAGCATTATCTTTTGGCAGAGCATCCTCTTCCGGGCTGAACAGCAAAAGTCAGATGACAGACAGAAACATGAAACTTAAACAGTATAGCGAGTGTTTACCTAGCGTCGTCATCACTCAGCATACTTGTGAAGTCCAGGTGAGCTGGCTGCGGTCGAGCATGTCTCGCCTAGGCGGCATCGCTTACACGGTTGCTCCTCGTCTTCCTCTTCTTGCTCAGACTCCTCCGCCTCGTCAGTTGGTGTGCATGCGGAGGCGAGAGAAATCTCGTCGATGTCCGGCTCAGCCAACAAAATCTCCACCTCCGCAGTCTCCCCATCCTCGGAAGTGGAGGCAAGCTGTAACAGCCCAAAGTTTGTGAACCCAAAATGTGAACCAAATTTTCACTTTTGCATTTCATTCATGCATCATAGCATTATTTGTTTTAGTGTTCAAGTTGAAACCAAGATATGAAAACAAATAAAACAAATGGAAACCAGCGCACCAATTAAATTCAATCCTTGCAACTCAAACGTGTTTGTTTTTGACAAACACAAATACAACTACTAAACAAGATGTGTCTAGCAAGTTCCAAGTGCTCACAACATAATTTACACAAAGGGATTCAAATGGTGGGATTAAAAGAAGTGGAAACTTAGAAAAATGCCATAAACAATTCCCTATTTTATTTCCCAAGCAAATGAACTCAAAATGCCCTCAATTTTTTATGAGTGCTTGCCATGGTTGTAGGGAGGATGCACCAAAAATTACATAAATTTTGGAAATATATAAGTGTCCCAAATAATTCAAAAATTGGTGCTGTTTATTTAATCCAGAGCTGAAAAGGACTGAGTGGTGATGGGAAAAGTTTGCCAGGGGGTTTTCTGCAAATCGCCGTCGTCTCTGTAGCTCCAGTGGCATGGGCATGGCGCCAGTGGCCGAGCTCGCCGTGCGCCCAGGCCCCCCTGCTGCGCCGAGAGGATAAGAAGGCACCACGACGCTCTGCTCTCTCACCCTCACCCAGTTGCTCCCCTGCTCCCTCTCTCTCTCCATCTCTGCTTTTTCTCCACGAGACCCGAACCCTAGCCATGGCAGCCGAGCTCGCCGCCGACGATTGAAGCGTCCCCGAGCAGATCGAAGAAGTCCAACGACTCCGCCTCGTCTTCCTCTTCCTCCGCGTACAAGGAATCGGGAAGGGGAGCCTGAAATCGTCACCGTCGTCCGCGTCTTCTTTCGCTCCGGCCGCTGCGCTTCGAGGAAGCTCTCCACCGTCTCCGACCTCCTCCGTCGACTCCGCGAGTACCCACGCGTCTAGGGTGAGCACGCCGTCCTCGTAGACATGTTTTCCATCCCTCTCGCCTTGATTCAGTAGCTCCGTCGTAGATGTAGCCGCTGCCGTCCTCGGCTCCGCCCTGGCCGTGAACTGGTCGAG
Source organism: Poa pratensis (assembly GCA_947311845.1). Classification (NCBI taxonomy): domain Eukaryota; kingdom Viridiplantae; phylum Streptophyta; class Magnoliopsida; order Poales; family Poaceae; genus Poa; species Poa pratensis. Next base: position 66,735,370 of record CAMZMU010000049.1, on the reverse strand, counting down.
CACGCGCTCGTGTCATGTGGTCGTGTTCTCTACGTCCCAGCACGCGCACTAGTTCAACACCACTCCCGCACTCGTTCGCACCCCTCCAAACGCACGGAGCGCCGCCAATCCGTGGTCGCCGCCGGTGCTGTCCACGGCCGAGCGACGCTGAGCTTCTGGTTCAGTTTCGTCAGTTAAACACGAGACCTTCCAACATCAAAACCAAACGGATCTCTGTACTAACACTCACAAAGTACCATCCCAGTGGCGAGAGCCACGCAGGCAGACGCGCGCGTCGCGGGTTCGAATCCCAGCTCCGCCGTGGTGACACCCCTTTTTGGGTTTTATTTTCTAGACGCTGACAGCCGGGCCCCACCGGTCAGTGACCGTGGTGGCCAGCGCAGCCACACCCGCGCCCAGTCAGCACCAGCGTGGCACCTGGGCCCGCATGGCAGTGGCTCAGGCTAGATCTGCCTCGGTGAGAAATCCCCAGATACAGATCCAGATCCAGATCTGGATCCTTGCGTCCGGGCCCCACACGTCAGTGGCACGGGTAGCCCAGCCCTAGGTACAAAAGGTTCGGTCAGATTTTCTGGAAATTAATAAAAAGGCAGAAAAATGTTTAAACTTGCAAAATTCATAACTCTTTGAATACTTGTTCAAAAATTGCAAATAATATATCAAAATGTTCAGACAATTAAAGCCTGTCCGTTGGCATAACTCACACATCCTAATAAATTAGTTTATTTGATGTTTTATTAAAATAAGGAAAATGGCAGAAAAGAGAATGATCTTGTAAAATCTATAACTTTAAAAGTAATGCTCCAAAATTTAAGTTTGAAGTATCAAAATGTTCAGCACCTAATATACTTCATGTTTCACCACTTTCCCAAACATGGATAATTTGTTTTAGTGTTGTTTAAAATGATTTGCTAAAATGGCAGCATTAAATCAAATCCTGAAAATGCAATAACTTTTTAATGGCTTATCAGAAAAAGGTGTTTATTATATCAAAATGCTCAGAATAATATGGACCATCCATTAACATCATTTTCATGCATGTTTGAACACATTTGTAGTACTGTACCTTTTAGAAAGTAGGGAAAACATTAAATTAAATGTGGGGTTATAATTCTCTCCTGTTGGATAAATTATTTCTCCACCCCATTTAAATTGCTAGATAGTTTCATAGTAATTTCAGTGCATTAAACTGTCTTGCCATCATGTGTTTGTGCATTGCACTTGTTTTGCATGTGTGGTTATTGATTGTTGCTTTCCGGTGATTTTATGCATCGATAGATCAAACAGTCGGGGTTCCACCGCAATACCCCGACGACCCGTATTACCAGTCCCCTGAACAAGGCAAGCGTAATCCCCCCTCTGAGCATGTCTGCTCCTATGTTTCCGCAATTATTTTCTCCACTATAATATTGCATTTGCGCGTGCTTCCATCGGTGGGCCTATGGGATCCCTATCGACCAACTAACTTGGGCGGGGCTAGCCAGAGTCCTCTAGTTTGAGCTTCCATTTGCGCGTGCGTGAAGATGGTGGTCCGGACTGGGATGAGGATGGTGGTGTTTAGGAAAATGAGTGGCCACGGGGCAGGGTGTTGGAGGCACTGAACCTGTCCCGTCCTCATTGATGATCCTGGGTTAGTCTCAAGCAAGGTAAAGGTTGTAACCGCTCCCACTCAGCCGGCTTTCCCGGAAGAGAGCTAATGTCAGGCAATGAGCCGGACGGTACCGGTGGTTAAAAACAGTACACCCCTGCAGGGTAAATCTTTTCGAAAAGACGTGTCCACGGTTATGGACAACTTGGTGCCGGATTCAGAGACCATAGAAAACTTGAACGGAATGATTAAAACCTGAGTACTAAAGGTACTACCAAGAATGCAAGGTTGACTTCCTCGAGGGTGATTCGGGGAGGTGCCTTTGTAGACAGGTGAAGTGATTGATGGTGGTTGTTGATGAAGATGATCAAAAGAAAAGAGTTTACTTCTTACCCCCTTTTGAAAATATTCTGATTAGTCGATGCCAGATGTCTTTTATAAAGAAAACTAGCTTTATGCAAAACAGCCATAAAACCTTTGAAAGCCAATCATTGAGCTAGTAGCTCTAGTAATCTTGCAGAGTTCGTCGAACTCAACGTTGCTTTTTGATTTCAGTGGAGGACTTCACCGACACTGAAGGTGGGTTCTATGTGGACGTCGACGAGTAGTCTGGGGTTCCCAGGTGGCAGCTTGGGACATCCCGGAACAGCTGGCGCTGGAATGTTTATCTATAGGCCTCTTAGGCCATAATTTGGATCTTGTTGTTTAGAACAACTTATTTCGCTTCCGCATGATGTACTGTTGGGTCTGTGACCTCTGGTTGTAATATTTGCTATCTTTCTCTATTATAAGAGTTGAACTATAATGCTTTGAGTCGTAGAGTCTGTGATGTGCCAGTTGTTCCACAAGTCTTGATCTCTCTATTATGCATTGATAGTTGTGCCTGTGTTAGGCATCAATCGGGGTGTTGCGTTGCCGATGATCCATTCCGAGCAACGCCTGCCAAAGGTTTTGGCCGGGGAGTGGTAAACCCGTAACCTCCGGTTGTATCGCTAACCGGTGACACACAGCATCACTGTATAGTTCTGCGGTCGGGGCGCTACAAGTTGGTATCAGAGCAGGACTGCCTGTAGGAAACCCTTCTACTGGTCGACGTTGAGTCTAGTGTTTGTGAAATATTTTTAACCTAAAAATGAGTTGTGAAAACCATCTTAGGATTCTTTTTACTCCTTATCTGGTTACATTCTAATCTCGGAGCAATCTTACCTCGATTTGAGTTAAAAGTTTTACTTCTCATCTGTTACCTCAAAACTTAGGATCACGGGTTGGGTTCTACCTTTAGTGTTATGCGTCCGGTTGCCCCCGCTGCGCTACAGTCCGAAATCAACTCAGATGTTTGAGAACCTGTTATCCCTACTGAGCCTAATCACTTATTTCCTTCTTTGGGTTTTAACCCAAGGACTTGAACAGAAGGTCCCGGATTGTGCCGGATAGTGTGGGTTGAATCACGTGGTTTCTTAACCATTTGAATCTCACGCTAGTGGTACATGATGCTGATCTTTGACCCAAGTTCCATCTTGTTGGTCCCTTGTTCGTTGTTACCCAAAGTATTATCGTCCCTAGTCTGTGTACTTGAGTACGCTAATGCTTTTGTCTCAACCATTCGGAGATAGATACTAACGGTGTCCTTGTCAATTCTCCAGAATGGCTCGAGGAGGCCGGGTAACAACAACAATGATGAGGAACCGCCGCCACCCCCTTCAATGGCGCAGGTCTTGATGGCCATTGAGGAGAACCGCGGGCGCAATGAGCGGCTGCTCGAGCAGTTGGTGCAGCAGAATACCCGGAGGAACAATGAGTGCAACACCCTCACTGAGTTCCTGCGCTCGCAGCCACCCACCTTCGCCGATGCTAAGGAGCCGCTGGACGCTGATGACTGGCTTCGCGCTCTGGAGCGCCAGTTCGGCGCGCTGCATGTACCAGTGGCCGAGCAAGTCAACTTCGCCACCTACCTCCTGACTGGGCGGCTGGCTGCTGGTGGGAGAGTCATGTGGCGCTATTCGCAGCAGACCATGTTTTCACTTGGGCGGATTTCCGCACAGCCTTTCGTGCGGCTTACATACCTCAGCCAATAATGGACCTGAAGAGGAGGAGTTCCTGGATCTGCACAGGGTCGTATGGACCTCCGAGCTTATGGATGTGAATTCAACCATCTCTCTCGTTACGCCCCACGGGACGTGACCAATGATGCTGACAAGCAAGAGTTGTTCCGCAAGGGGCTTGCGCCGAGGCTCCGCTATGAGTTGCTGCCCTTCAAGTTCCAGAACTACCAGGAGCTGTTCAACCAGGCTCTTACTCTTGAGCAGGGAAGGAAGGAATTTGAGGCTTCCAAGAGGCCGCACAAGGGGACCACCCGAGTTCCTCGGTTTCTCAGAGCAAGAAGCGCAGGGTTTTCGTTCCCTACAGCGCTGTGTCGCGTGCTCCATTCATGCCGAGGGCCGCGGGATACAGGCCACCACCGCCGCGCCCCACTACTTCGACACCTGGGGCGAGCGGGAGTGGGTATCGTCCTCCGCTACCTGCCCAACCTGGAAACACTTGCTACAGCTGTGGCCAGGCTGGTCACTACTCCAGGGAGTGCCCCCAAAAGGCGCCATTCGGGAACACCTGCACGAGCCCCCGCCACTCCAGCTGGCAAGGCTGGTCCTATCGTGCGTGGTCGCCTGAACCACGTCACTGCTGAAGAAGCTGAAGAGGACCCCGGCGTCCTTATGGGTGAGTTACGAATCAACAACCCCAGCTACAGTTTTGTTTGACTCTGGAGCATCGCATTCATTCATTTCCATAGCATTTGCAAAAGACCACCACATCCGTTCGAAAATGAGACGTCCCTTGTGATCTCCACGCCTGGCTCCAAATGGCAAACCAATGGGTTACCCGGAGGTCCAGATTAATAGGCTCCATGTCCTTCCCTTTGTTGGTAGCTGAAGTCAACTGACCTGGATGTCATACTGGGCATGGACTGGTTAGTAAAATACCGGGCTAATCTTGACTGTGCTGCTAAGACCATTACCGTGACCACTTCTTCCGGTGACATTATGGAGTATTGGTCTGCACTATCAAGCCTCCATCCTCAATCATTCCCCTCTCACCGGAGATCAGCCTCTACTTTATGGAAGGCTTGTCCCCTCCTGAAATTCATGAAATACACGTGGTGTGTGACTTCCCGGATGTGTTCCCGGAAGAATTGCCTGGCATGCCACTGATCGAAGTGTGGAGTTTGTCATAGATTGATGCCAGGTACTGCTCCGATTTCCAAGAAACCCTACCGTATGCCGGTGGAAGAGTTGGCTCTGTTGAAAGAGCAAATCGATGAGCTGTTAGCGAAGGATTTTATTCAGCCTAGCAGTTCACCTTGGGGTTGTCCGGTACTCTTCGTCAAAAAGAGGGATTCGACCGTTCCTCGTTTGGTCTCTGATTATAGGCCGTTGAATGCGGTGACAATCAAGAACAAGTATCCTATTCCCCGGATCAATGATCTGTTAGATCAGTTAGCTGGTGCAACAGTATTCTCCAAGATGGATCTGAGGTCAGGATACCATCAGATCAAGATCAGAAAGGAGGATATCCAAAGACGGCATTCGTTACTCGCTATGGCTCATATGAGTATACCGTCATGTCCTTTGGTCTCACCAATGCTCCAGCTACTTTCATGAGGCTCATGAACTCCATCTTCATGGATTATCTCGACAAGTTTGTCGTCATCTACATCGATGACATCCTCGTTTATTCCAAAACCGACGAAGAGCATGCTGAGCATCTTCGGTTGGTTCTGACACGACTTCGAGAACACCGCCTCTATGCCAAGTTCTCCAAGTGTGAGTTCTGGTTGGATAACCTTGTCTTCCTTGGTCATGTGATATCTGCTAATGGTGTGGCAGTCATTCCCGACAAGATTCAATCTATTCTGGATTGGAAAACTCCAAGTCAGTCAAGGACATTCGTAGCTTCCTCGGATTGGCGGGTTACTACCGATTCATCGAAGGTTTCTCAAAGATAGCTAAGCCCATGACTGACCTTCTCAAGAAGGATAAAAAGTTTGCATGGACGGACAAAGCTGAAGAGAGCCAAGCACTGAAAGCCAAACTCACGTCTGCTCCTGTGCTCGTCCTGCCGGACACCAGCAAGGATTTCGTCGTCTTCTGTGACGCCTCTCTGCAAGGCTTGGGCTGTGTATTAATGCAAGAGGGACATGTGGTGGCATATGCTTCCCGCTAATTGAAGCCGCATGAACACAACTACCCTACTCATGATCTAGAGCTTGCCGCTGTTGTTTATGCTCTGAAGTAGTGGAGACCATACCTGTTTGGTAACCGTTGCGAGATTTTCTCGGATCATAAGAGTCTGAAGTACCTCTTCACACAGCCAGATCTAAATCTCAGGCAGAGGCGTTGGTTAGAGTTAATCAAGGACTATGATGTGAGTCTGAACTATCAACCCGGAAAAGCCAACGTCGTGGCTGACGCGCTAAGTCGGAAGTCCTATTGCAACAATCTGATGATTGAAAAGGCTCAACCTGCTCTTCATGAAGAGTTCGCCCGTTTGAACCTGGAAGTTGTTCCCTCTGGCTATTTGGCAAATTTAGAGATCAAACCCACTCTTGAGGAGGAGATCAAGGCTGCCCAGCAGCAGGATGCAGAAATTCTCGTGATTAAGGAGAAGATCGCTAGCGGCAAGGCTAAGTGTTTCTCAGTTGATGATACTGGCGTGGTCTACTTTGGTCATCGCCTAGTGGTGCCAAAAAGTGGGAGTGTGAAAGGGTTGATACTCCTAGAAGCCCATGAGTCCCCCATCTCTATCCATCCTGGTAGTACCAAGATGTACCAAGATCTTCGGCGCCAATTCTGGTGGTCCTGTATGAAACGAGAAATTGCGGAGTATGTTGCGGAATGCGATGTCTGTCGCCGTGTAAAGGCTGAACATCAAAGGCCTGCCGGCACTCTTCGCCCTATTGCAGTCCCTGAGTGGAAATGGGATGAAATTGGTATGGATTTCATTACTGGACTGCCGAAGTCTCCTAAGGGAAACGATGCCATCTGTGTAATCATTGATCGATTATCAAAAGTGGCTCACTTCCTCCCTGTTCGTGTTGACATCACCGCTGCTAAGTTGGCAGATCTGTATGCTTCTAGGATCGTCGTACTTCACGGCGTTCCCAAGAAGATAATCTCTGATCGTGGAAGTCTGTTCACCTCCAGGTTTTGGACTAGTTTCCAACAAGCCATGGGAACCCGTCTCAACTTTAGCACCGCTTTCCACCCTCAAACTGACGGTCAGACCGAAAGGGTGAACCAAGTTCTGGAAGACATGCTCAGGGCATGTGTAATCTCCTTTGGCAAGGGTTGGGAGAAGTATCTTCCCTTCGCAGAGTTCTCCTACAACAATAGCTATCAAGCTAGTCTGGGTATGGCCCCATTCGAGGTTCTGTATGGAAGAAAATGCCGCACTCCGCTAAATTGGTCTGAGACCGGAGAGAGGGCACTCTTTGGTCCATATGTGATCAATGAAGCTGAGGAGAAGGTTAGAATCATACGAGAGAACTGAAGATTGCCCAGTCTAGGTAGAAGAGTTATTATGACAAGCATCATCAGGAGGTTCACTATGAAATTGGTGATAAAGCTTACCTCTGTGTCTCTCCCCTTCGAGGTGTTCGCCGCTTCGGGATCAAGGGAAAATTGGCCCCTCGCTACATTGGCCCTTTCACTGTTCTGGCCAAGCGAGGAGATCTTTCTTATCAACTGGATTTACCGGTCATCTTCCCAAATGTGCATGATGTGTTTCATGTGCCCCAACTTCGCCATTGTTTCAAAGATCCTATTCATGGAGTCAATCATGAGGAACTGGATATCCAGGAAGATCTCACTTATCGCGAGCACCCTATCCGTGTCCTGGATGAAGCAGAAAGGAAGACTCGTAACAAGACCACCAAATTTCTCAAAATTCAGTGGTCTCATCATTCAGAAGAAGAAGCAACCTGGGAAAGGGAGTCTAGTCTTCGTGAGGAGTATCCCGACTTCTTTCCGCAATCTTAGAATCTCGGGACGAGATTCCTGTAAGGGGGGTAGATTTGTAACAGCCCAAAGTTTGTGAACCCAAATGTGAACCAAATTTTCACTTTTGCATTTCATTCATGCATCATAGCATTATTTGTTTTAGTGTTCAAGTTGAAACCAAGATATGAAAACAAATAAAACAAATGGAAACAAGAGCACCAATTAAATTCAATCCTTGCAATTCAAACGTGTTTGTTTTCGACAAACACAAATACAACTACTAAACAAGATGTGTCTAGCAAGTTCCAAGTGCTCACAACATAATTTACACAAAGGGATTCAAATGGTGGATTAAAAGAAGTGGGAAACTTAGAAAAATGCCATAAACAATTCCCTATTTTATTTCCCAAGCAAATGAACTCAAAATGCCCTCAAATTTTTATGAGTGCTTGCCATGGTTGTAGGGAGGATGCAACAAAAATTACATAAATTTTGGAAATATGTAAGTGTCCCAAATAATTCAAAAACTGGTGCTGTTTATTTAATCCATAGCTGAAAAGGACTGAATGGTGATTGGAAAAGTTTGCCAGGGGGTTTTCTGCAAATCGCCGTCGTCTCTTTAGCTCCAGTGGCACGGGCATGGAGCCAGTGGCCGAGCTCGCCGTGCGCCCAGGCCCCCTGCCACGCGACGCCCAGGCCCCCCTGCTGCGCCGAGAGGATAAGAAGGCACCACGACGCTCTACTCTCTCACCCCTCACCCAGTTGCTCCCCTGCTCCCTCTCGCTCTCCATCTCTGCTTTTTCTCCCCGAGACCCGAACCCTAGCCATGGCAGCCGAGCTCGCCGCCGACGATTGAAGCGTCCCCGAGCAGATCGAAGAAGTCCAACGACTCCGCCTCGTCTTCCTCTTCCTCCGCGTACAAGGAATCGGGAAGGGGGGCTGAAATCGTCACCGTCGTCCGCGTCTTCTTTCGCTCCAGCCGCACCGGCTGTGAACTGGTCGAGCACGCGCTCGTGTCATGTGGTCGTGTTCTCTACGTCCCAGCACGCGCACTAGTTCAACACCACTCCCGCACTCGTTCGCACCCCTCCAAACGCACGGAGCGCCGCCAATCCGTGGTCGCCGCCGGTGCTGTCCACGGCCAAGCGACGCTGAGCTTCTGGTTCAGTTTCGTCAGTTAAACACGAGACCTTCCAACATCAAAACCAAACGGATCTCTGTACTAACACTCACACAGTACCATCCCAGTGGCGAGAGCCACGCAGGCAGACGCGCGCGTCGCGGGTTCGAATCCCAGCTCCGCCGTTGTGACACCCCTTTTTGGGTTTTATTTTCTAGACGCTGACAGCCGGGCCCCACCGGTCAGTGACCGTGGTGGCCAGCGCAGCCACACCCGCGCCCAGTCAGCACCAGCGTGGCACCTGGGCCCGCATGGCAGTGGCTCGGGCTAGATCTGCCTCGGTGAGAAATCCCCAGATACAGATCCAGATCCAGATCTGGATCCTTGCGTCCGGGCCCCACACGTCAGTGGCACGGGGTAGCCCAGCCCTGGGTACAAAAGGTTCGGTCAGATTTTCTGGAAATTAATAAAAAGGCTGAAAAATGTTTAAACTTGCAAAATTCATAACTCTTTGAATACTTGTTAAAAAATTGCAAATAATATATCAAAATGTTCAGACAATTAAAGCCTGTCCGTTGGCATAACTCACACAGCCAAATAAATTAGTTTATTTGATGTTTTATTAAAATAAGGAAAATGGCAGAAAAGAGAATGCTTTTGTAAAATTTATAACTTTAAAAATAATGCTCCAAAATTTAAGTTTGAAGTATCAAAATGTTCAGCACCTAATATACTTCATGTTTCACCACTTTCCCAAACATGGATAATTAGTTTTAGCGTTGTTTAAAATGATTTGCTAAAATGGCAGCATTAAATCAAATCCTGAAAATGTAATAACTTTTTAATGGCTTATCAGAAAAAGGTGTTTATTATATCAAAATGCTCAGAATAATATGGACCATCCATTAACATCATTTTCATGCATGTTTGAACACATTTGTAGTACTGCACCTTTTAGAAAGTAGGGAAAACATTAAAATAAATGTGGGGTTATAATTCTCTCCTGTTGGATAAATTATTTCTGCACCCCATTTAAATTGCTAGATAGTTTCATAGTAATTTCAGTGCATTAAACTGTCATGCCATCATGTGTTTGTGCATTGCACTTGTTTTGCATGTGTGGTTATTGATTGTTGCTTTCCGGTGTTTTCATGCATCGATAGATCAAGCAGTCGGGGTTCCACCGCAATACCCCGACGACCCGTATTACCAGTCCCCTGAACAAGGCAAGTGTAATCCAACCTCTGAGCATGTCTGCTCCTATGTTTCCGCAATTATTTTCTCCACTATAATATTGCATTCGGTTCTAAATGTCTTTTGCGTGGATTAGAGTATCCTACTAGTTGCATTAGATACCTGTTGCCATTACTTGTATCCTTCCTAATATCCCTAGGATTGAAGTGTTGGCCTGAGTAATTATACCTGCTATGTATATGCTTAGCCATGCTTAGTTAAATGCTTAGTCGTCCGGTGGATGTTTCGTTGTCAGAACAGTCGATGGAATGACCGGATGTTGTGGAGAATTGTGGTGACATTAATAAACTGCTTAAAGGCGGGGATGAGAGGCCACGTGGGATGTGGTGGGTTGTCTCGTTCTCGTCGCCTAAGTGCGAGTTCTCCCCTTCGAGCCAAGACTGGGCGTGCTTCCATCGGTGGGCCTATGGGATCCCTATCGACCAACTAACTTGGGCGGGGATAGCCAGAGCCCTCTAGTTTGAGCTTCCATTTGTGTGTGCGTGAAGATGGTGGTCCGGACTGGGATGAGGATGGTGGTGTTTAGGAAAATGAGTGGCCACCGGGCAGGGTGTTGGAGGCACTGAACCTGTCCCGTCCTCACTGATGATCCTGGGTTAGTCTCAAGCAAGGTAAAGGTTGTAACCGCTCCCACTCAGCCGGCTTTCCCCGGAACAGAGCTAATGTCAGGCAATGAGCCAGACGGTACCGGTGGTTAAAAACAGTACACCCCTGCAGGGTAAATCATTTTCGAAAAGCCGTGTCCACGGTTATGGACAACTTGGTGTCGGATTCAGAGACCATAGAAAACTTGAACGGAATGATTAAAACCTGAGTACTAAAGGTACTACCAAGAATGCAAGGTTGACTTCCTCGAGGGTGATTCGGGGAGGTGCCTTTGTAGACAGGTGAAGTGATTGATGGTGGTTGTTGATGAAGATGATCAAAAGAAAAGAGTTTACTTCTTACCCCCTTTTGAAAATATTCTGATTAGTCGATGCCAGATGTTTTTTATAAAGAAAACTAGCTTTATGCAAAACAGCCATAAAACCTTTGACAGCCAATCATTGAGCTAGTAGCTCTAGTAATCTTGCAGAGTTCGTCGAACTCAACGTTGCTTTGTTGATTTTCAGTGGAGGACTTCACCGACACTGAAGGTGGGTTCTATGTGGACGTCGACGAGTAGTCTGGGGTTCTCAGGTGGCAGCTTGGGACATCCCGGAACAGCTGACGCTGGAATGTTTATCTATAGGCCTCTTAGGCCATAATTTGGATCTTGTGTTTAGAACAACTTATTTCGCTTCCGCATGATGTACTGTTGGGTCTGTGACCTCTGGTTGTAATATTTGCTATCTTTCTCTACTATAAGAGTTGAACTATAATGATTTGAGTTGTAGAGTCTGTAATATGCCAGTTGTTCCACAAGTCTTGATCTCTCTATTATGCATTGATAGTTGTGCCTGTGTTATGGCATCAATCGGGGTGTTGCGTTGCCGATGATCCATTCCGAGCAACGCCTGCCAAAGGTTTTGGCCGGGGAGTGGTAAACCCGTAACCTCCGGTTGTATCGCATAACCTGTGACACACAGCATCACTGTATAGTTCTGCGGTCAGGGCGCTACACAAGTGCCTGGGAAAAGTGTGACCCTGCACATAAGAAACCAAAAAGATTCTGTCAAAAGGCATACATCCTCTGCAAATAGAAAAGCATAAAAAAACAAGGCGTACCTCTGGCAGCGGGTGATCGCTGTCGAATGCGTCAACCGGGCAGTCGAGAGGGCAGGGGTCGTTCGCCGTCAGCTTGGTGATCGAACGCACCTGAGTCTCCACCTCTCTCTTTGATGACAGAGCCTCCTCTTCTGTCAGGCGCATCGGGTCATGCACGCCCTAGAACTCCCACATCGGGTGTGCCCGCACTCGCAATGGCTGCACACCCCTCTTGATGAACATCGAAATCAGATGAAGGCCGCTCACTTCGCGGCCGGCAGTCTTTAGGAGCCCAGCAATCTTTGCCAACAAAGGCTTCACCTCTGCCTCTTCAGTGGCGGACGTCTGGTGCAGCCAAGCTCAGGTCTTTACCAGAGTCACATGGGCATCGAACTCTGACAACCCTTCTTGCTGGGTCCTGAAGTAGAACCACTTCTTCCTCCAGTTCTGCGCTGACTCGACTTGTTGCAGATCGAAGTACTCGACCTCCTTGCGCGATTGGATGTTGAAGCCGCCAACAGCATACACGCCGTCCGAACCGCGTTCCTCTTCACATTAAAGATCTTCTTCCAAAGACCCCAATGCGGATGCACCCCCAAAAAGCACTCGCAAAGCACGAAGAAAACTGCGATGTGCAGAATGGAGTTGGGGGTGAAATCGTGCAATTGCACCTTGTAAGCATACATCAACGCTCGCACGAAATCATGAATGGGTAAGGAGAATCCCCTATTCACGAAATTGTGGAAGCAAAAGCGCTCGCCCTCTCTGGGTTGAGGGCTTACCTCATTCCCGGGCACGCGTGTCGGCAGAATTTCGACGGAGGGAAGCCACCCGTCCCGCCGGTACGCGTCCAGCTTCGACGCCTTCATGGTGGACCTCGTCCAATCGCCAGCTCTCTTCTTCAGCGTGGCCACAGCACTCGCGGCCGCGCATTGCTAGCCATGGCGGCGGCACCGACGGTGTTCCTAGCTTTCTTCGATGGCTTGGTCATGACGCTGTTGGCTGCGGTGGAGATGAGCACAGAGGTAGAAAAAGAAGCGGCGGCGGGGGTAAAGAATGGCAAGTGAAAATAATTCACCCCGCCATTTCCTTTATTTATCCGCACAGGCCACTGATCTCCACCGTTGGTGGAAGATCGTGCACCGCAAAGCAAATCAAGCCATTCACGTGGCAGCGTCGGAGAGCAACCGTCGCCAGCCACGCCGCCCACTACGCACGGAAACGAGGAGACCATCATCATGTCCCCGCAAAAATCGTGTTGGAACAGTCAAATCCAGTCCAAACGGCACCACCCTCGGTCAACACTGCCAGGTGGGTGCCGCATGTCACGTCCCATCCATCGCATCAAGCACGTCATAGGCTGTCAGATGGTGCAGTCGCCAAGCACGTCATCCCTGACGTCATTGCTATCACGTTGCTCAAAAGCATTCGAGTCATTACATCATTCGAGTCATGCAAAGTGGTCATTCGACTGCTTCAGGATTGAAGCATTCAACTCCCATCGGAGCGTATCAAAATTTTGTCGACTGGTGCAAGTTTCAAAGCTTTGAGATTATCTTCAACTGCAAGCAATTAAGCACAATCTCGGGGGCTACTCCCATCGGGAGCGCTGTCGCGCACCCGATAGAGCTACGATCAAAGACATTAAGTTGTCCAAAGCAAAGCAGTCAAAGCTTACTCGACTCGGCTACTTAGCCACGTACAAAATTCGATCATAATTCTCCGAGTTGTGTCCGCCGCATATACCTCGGATGTTGTACACATGGTGCAAAGGTAAGACCCGCCGATCCATCGAGCTGGGCCGGGGCCCGCTCGTACAGCGTTTGCCCTGAAGTTTTCTGTGTCAACAGACATGAAGAAATCCTGATGGACGCGTTAGGTACCCGCAAAGTTATGCTGCAGGTTGGCTCAGTAAGACCTCCGCGGCCTGAGTCGAACCTGACCAGCTCATTCCGGGTTCGAGTCCAGGGACTCGAACTTGAAGTAGGCTAGTAAGGTTTTGCCTAGAAGTGCAGTTAACTGGTCCGGATCTGTCGAGTGTACCAGGCCTACTATGCCACCATCCCTAGGCAAAATAAGCAAAGCATCAGTCGACGTGTTTCCGACTCAGCATGCACAATCGAGGAAATCTCAACTCAAATATACCTAATGAACAAAGAACAAAACGATGCATTATCAGACTATAAGATACACAACAAAGCAAAACAAGTTATGACGTGCACTTACGGAAGAGTCCCTGCCCGATTCTTCAAGTCGACCAAGCACTCGGGGGCTACTGATGTGGGCCTACCCTTCGAGTACCCCACCATGAGGACACCTGGTGCACGTACAAGCTAAGTCCCAGTAGCAGGCCTGCCAACGAGCCACAACCAAGGCCCACGAAGGGGCCCAGGAGGACAACGTACGTCCCAAGACAAGGAAAACCTAAGTCGGTAGAAACCTACCTTACCTGTAAACCTAGTCGTTGCGAATCTCCGAGACCCAGCCTCCTATATAAAGGCTAGGAAGGCCGCCGATCTAGTTCAAGCAATACTCATACCACCAAAAGCCCTAACGAGATCGCATCTCGCCGGGACGCCATTGTAGCTCCATTATACACCTCATACATATATAAACCAGACAAGCAGGAAGTAGGGTGCTATCCTCTGGGGGCCTGAACCTGGGTAAACCTTGCTTGTCAGCCGACGATACTACCAGCGCTATCACGTCTCTCCCCCTTAATCTCAACCCTAGGTACCGAACCATGAGATTTGATTTGTTAACACCACGTCAACTAGTGAGATGTTACATCAGTTCGGTTCTCAGTAAAGCTAATGGAGGAAGTTGGATCCTTTCTACTCGTCGAGGGGGCTCAGGAAGGGCGACCCTATGTCGCCCTATTTGTTTCTCTTTTGTGTGGAGGTTTTCTCGGCGTTGCTCAAGCATGCCCAGGAGGAAAAAGACATTCAACGTGTAAAATTTGGGGTGGCTGGACTACATGTCACACACTTGCTGTTCGCGGGCGACAATATTGTGTTTCTAGAGGCAAGTGAGAGAAGCATGCAGGCTCTCAAGGCAATGCTAGCTGATTACAAAGTTAGCTTAGGGATAAAAGTTAATCTTGATAAATCAAGTATTTTTTTAGCAATGGTTGCCAAAAGGAGAGGAACACCGAGCTTAAAGAGTTGATTGGTATCCAATGTGAAGCTCTGTCAGAAAAATACTGTCGGAGAATGACTCCCACGAAACAGGGATAGTCAAGCTCACGAAGAGAGTTCGTGTAAGGGGCTGAACACGTTGGTCAAACAACCCTCAACCTGCACGGCGACGGTGCTCGTCGAGCAAGTGGAGGGACATCACGACAGAGATGAACACCAGCCCGTACCCAGGTTCACGGCCCTCGTGTGGAGGTAATACCGCTACTCCTGCTTGTCTGTATTGCACTGCTTGTAGAGGTTACAGTACAATGAGCTTGCCGAGGGCTCTCTTTTGGCAATGGTGTATACAAGGAAGGGAAGCAGTGGTCTTCTTCTTCCTTGCGCGTAAGTGGCTATGCTGGAATGAGAATGCGATCCCTTGCTACGGTGCTGCTCGTCCTCCTTTTATAGGCGCCCCGTGCTCCCTCCCTGCGCTTGCACTATGGTAGGGCTGTCACGTGGCGCAGAAGGTAGAGCGTGGTGCACCGCAGCCCGGTTGTCCATGGACGCGGTCCATGGGCGTAAAGCTGACTCCTGTAGCAGAGTAACCACCGTCCATGCAGGACGGCCAGCTGGGGCCGCAGAGGAACGTGGGGGTGCCCACGGTGACGTTGGCCGTGGAGTGTAGCGCCGGCCGGTCCCCTTATCACCAAAGAGGAAACCCTTGTAGTCCGGTGCGGATGGCACAGCTTTGTTGACCCCTTTAATCACCAAAATGGCAACTGCGGCGTCGTCGTCACCGCGCGCAGGGGCGCGCGTCACTCTGCGGCCGCTGCAGAGCCCATGTGCGCTCTGCAGAGGTTGCTTTGCAGCGAAGCGATCTCCACGAGGGCTTGGATGCCCTGTAGAGAATTCGGCGTTGACCTCTCTCCAGGGGAGATTTCCTTGAAGAGGGGGCAGCAGTGGAGAGGGCCTCCGCAGGCCTCTGCTGCCTCAAAAGCCCTCGCGAGGCAATCGCCTCGCGAGGCTCTCCAAGCCGTAGGCTTGGTCCTTAGCGAAAATTCGCCATCAAGTGTCGAGGGCCGTAGAGGACAGGCCCAGCACACCCTGGATTTCACTGGGCCGACAGTAGCCCCCGGGCCCATGATGGGCACGATGTAGTCCAATGGACGCAGGCGAATCGTCATGGGCCCAAAGTGTCCGGCCGGCCTGAGACACGTGTAGGGCAGTTACGCCGCGACGACACGTTCTCCTCGGAGATGACGGGCGTAGTGGGGGGACCCACCACGTCTCGGTAACTGCTCTGAGGGGAATAAAGCCTGCAGCGCCGGTTCAGGCAGCAGTTACTGCATCATTTGCGCGCCCGTCCTCGCTCTTGACTCTGCGCTCCTGTGTCTCCGGCGCTCCTCCTCCTTCACCGAGCTTCTCCGCCGCCCTTCTTTCTTCGACCATGGGTCCCAAGAAGGACAAGGCGGCAATGGCGAACGTACCGGCCGAGGCGCAGCAGGAGGACGAGTTCGCGCCGGCGCTGGTGGGGACTCGCATCCACACGGCGGAGGCGCTGGACAAGATCCGGCTGATGGCCGCAGGCAAGAACAACGAGCACGGCGCCACTGTTCTCAAGGCGGCGCGCTTTGGCAAGCTCGCGGCGGGGCTGTATCCCATTTTCTTCCAGACCATTTTCGCTGGTTTGGTGCCGCCATTTTCCCCTTTCCTGGAGGAGGTTCTGGCCTTCTATCAGATCCAACTTCTGCATCTGCACCCCAACTCCATCTTGATCCTCGCCATCTTCGCATATCTTTGCGAGGCGTATTTGGGGGTGATGCCTTCCGTGGCCTTCTTCCGGAGCTTCTACGCGCTCCGCTCCACGGCGCCTGGCGAGCGGTCTGGTTGTGTGTCCTTCCGCATCGCGGATGG
Source organism: Poa pratensis (assembly GCA_947311845.1). NCBI lineage: Eukaryota > Viridiplantae > Streptophyta > Magnoliopsida > Poales > Poaceae > Poa > Poa pratensis. Next base: position 66,718,696 of record CAMZMU010000049.1, on the reverse strand, counting down.
GATGGGAGGCATCTACATCCCCATGTCCTGGGACGGCGACAAACCCGTCACACGGGTGACGAAGAAGGTGGACGATTTCCGCCAGCGGTGGTTCCTCGTGGACGCCAAGACGCAGAATTCCTTCTTCGACGTCCCTGAGGCGCCGCCGCTGAAGAACTCGAACTGGTCGAGTGCAACCTTCAGAGCCCGAAGATTGCTGACTTGGTCGCACGCATGAAGCTCGTCCGCGACGCTGGCCTCACGGGGCAGATGGTTGCTGAAGACTTCGTGAGGCGCCGTATCGCTCCTCTCCAGAAGCACACAAAGCCGATGTGGATGTATTCAGGCCCGGCGGACGCAATGCGGCTGCACTGCAGCTCCCACACCCCCGACGTCATAGCTTCCATAATGGGCATCCTCTTCACCGCCCCGGAGGTTCCTGTGCCGCGCAGTGAGCTCGCGAAACCACTCCATCAGATTACTCCGAAGAAGCGCCTCGCGATCCTGGAGCTGATGCCGGAGTTCACCCCTCAGGGCCTGGCTGGGGAGGAGAAGAAGGAGGCCGCGGCGCCCGTGGTGGAAGAGGACTGGGCCTCGGAGTCACCCGCCGCATCTGACGCCGATCTGGGCGTCACCTGTGGAGGGGCGAATCCCTCGGCAGGGGAGGCGAGCTCTTCGAGACCTGCTCCTCCCGAGGGAGAAGTTCTGGAGATTTCGTCCAGCGGGGACGAGGATTTCCTTGTGGCCCCTTCGCGCCAGGTCGCGGAGGGGGAGGAAGACAGCGATGAGGAGGCCGTAGCGGGACGCTGCGATCCCCGCTCCAAGGCTTTTCACGACAGGGCCGCCAAGAGCCCAGTGGGCACCCCTCTCAAGAGGAAAGCTGAGACTGCTCCTGAGGGGCCCGGCTCTGGAGCTGCTTCGTCGAGGTCGTGGCGGTCGTCCACCACGATGTGGGTTGACTCACGCGCCAAGTCATCTGGGTAAGCATTGGCCCTGTTTTCACATCTTTCGAGAGTTTTCTTGCTCCCCTCTTGATGGCCTTCCTTGTTTGTTTGTTAGGGATTTGGTGACGGCAAAACGCCGGAGGCTCCGCAAGGCCGCGGAGGTCCGGGGCCTGCCTCGGCAACCGTCGAGGAGCCTGTGGAGCCCTCAGCTGAAGAGGTTGCTAAGCCCGTGGTGACTGAGGCCTCGGAGCCGGTGGCGGAGGAGGCCACGAAGCCTGTGGCGGAGGAAGCGCAGGGCATGTGGTGGTTGCACCTCTGGCCGGAGCAGCTACTTCGTCTTCTACCGCGGAGGTGCGCCCCGAGGAGGAGGCGGTGGTGCGGACACCAACACCACCACGCCCGTCACTCCACCAGAGCGGCAAGAGGAGGTCGCCGCGGAGAAACGGGGAGCGGCTCGCCGGCGAAGGGAGGCGCCGACGTTGAGATGGGGGAGAACATTCCTCCGCCGCCCCAAGGCACCGACGCCGCGATGGAGGAAAACGTCCCTCCGCCGCCCCCGCCTAACGCAGATGCTGAGGGGGCGGCGGCTTCTTCTGAGGTCGCAGCGGGCTCGGCGGCGGCGGACCCACGGTGGCTGGGCAATCTTCCCCAGCCCCTGAAGCTCGAGAGGAGGCGCCGATGGAAGACGACGGTGCTGGAGCCCATGGCCCCAATGACGGAGAGGGCTCGCTTCACAGCCCCCAGGCCAGGTCGACCCGGGCCCAAGCTTGGAGACTCCCACCCTTGAAACTAGTGCGCACGAGGGAGCCTCCATGTCTCGTGGGAGTTCGCGGGCTCTGGTCCTGGGTGGCAAGAGCTGGAGCGGCGCTCGCCGCAGCTCTACCTTCCGCCTGGCGAGGGGTGCACTGGATGGGCTGGAGGCCCAACTCGCTCTCGAGGAGGCCGAGCTCGCCAGAGAGTATGATGAACTTGAGAGGGCTGGACCCGCTTCTTCGAGGTCGTGGAGCAACGTCGCCACGACAACGAGGCCATGCAGGCGCAGCGAGAGGAGGCGCTGCGCTTCGCCAAGGAGGTCCGCGAGAGCGCGGTTCGCGAGGCTCAAGAGACCCTGGAGCCACTCCAGGCAGAGCGCCAGGCCGCTGCAGAAGATCGCGAGGCGGCCGCGGCGGAGCGCCAAGCCGCTGCCTCAGAGCGCGCGCCCTCGAGACCACGCTAGCCGCTCAGCGCCAAGAGCTTGCCGACCGCGAGGGGAAATTTGCTGCGGAGTCGGAGGCTACGCGGAAGTCTTTGGACCAACACCGCGTGTCCTTGGATGCCCGTGAGCAAGTACTGGCGGCGCGCGAAGCGGAGGTGCTCAAACGCGAGGAGCAGCAACTGCAGGCTGACAGGAGCTGTCCACGCAGCGCGCAGATCTTGAGGCGCGGGAGGGCAATCTGGCCGAGGCCATAGGCAAGCATGTGAGGAGGTGGCCAGGCACAAAAAGCTTGTAGAGAAGTCCAACCGAAAGCTCGCCGCGAGGAAGGAAGAGGCTGAGAAGGATGCCGCCAAGCAGAAAGAATATCGCTCCGCCGTCGCCGAAGAATATGCCGGGAAGTTCAGGAAGCAGGAGGACCGCTTCAAGAAGAAACGCGCGGATGACAATGCCCGCATTTCAACTGGAGCACCAGAACGCCAACCTGAACTCCCAGGTGAGGCGCGCCAGGACGGTCGTCGCCGCGCGGAAGAGGCTCGCGAACGTGCAGATCAAGACCTCGCCTCCCTGATGGCTGATATGAGGGAGCTGAACGCGCAGGTGGGCCCTGCTGTGGAGCGTGCTGCAGAGGCTGAGCACAGCGTGCAGGCGGCGCGGGTCCTGACGCAGCAGCGGGAGCGCATGTTCAAGTCCTTGGTGACCCGGGGGAACACTCTCGCGGGGCAGCTAGGAGTGGATGCCCCTGTTGTTCCCGTCATGGGAACGCTGACGCCGCCACATACCTCGCCTACTTCGATCAGCTCTTCACGCGCTCGAGGGCCCTGTGGCGGAACTTGGCGATGTTGTTGATGAGGAGTGCCGCAAGCTCTTGACCGTGGCGATCGATCGCGTCTTCGCCAACCTCCAGCGCCTTCAACCCGGCTTCGACTACGAGTCAGTGACCGAGCCCGTCGAGGAGGACCAAGCCTGGGAGCTCTCCAACTTGGTTCGAGAAGAAGTCAACGATTACGTCGACCGCTTCAAGAGGGTTGAGGCGGAGCAGGCCGCTGAGGAGGATGAAGGCGCCGAAGAAGAAAGGCTGAAGAGGACGGCGATGGTGAACCCTCTGCCTAGGCCACTCCTGCAACAAGATGCGCTTGACGCGCAATTATCTTTGTTTTAAGACTTGTTTTAATTCATTCTGGCTTGTAAGATACTTTGATCGTATGCAAACATGTGTGTGTGTGCCCCTCGATGGGCCTTTTATCCCTGTTCCATGTCTTTCTTCGCTCTACGTCGTCAGGACCCATCTCTTTGCGCTATGACACCGCCGCTGCGGTATGCCGGAGCGTGACTCGGCAAGGCCGGGGGGTGTTTAAGGCTTGGAGAGGTAAGGGCTCTCGAGTCGCGGTGCTCGAGGGCCCCCTTTGACGCACAAGCAGTCCATGGAGTGTGAGAGAGAAAAAACCGCTCGAGGGACGACAGGTGCTCGTGAGAGGGAAAAAACTCTGAGGGCGCGAGCGCTAGACTTAGCTTGGCGAGACTTTGGCCTCGTAGAGGGCGTTGGCTTCCCTGATGGTGCGCTCCCTCTAGGGGTCGGAGCGTGACTTCTCGACCTTGGGGAGGACTCTTGTTCCCTGTATTGGTTAGAGAGGCAAACCCAAAGCAGGCACATGGTAGTAAACACTCATGCGCGCTTATAGGCTTCCTCATGGTATCTCGCGAGGAGAGTAAGTACCAAGGTCCTTTGGTGAGGTGGCGTGTTTTGGGAGCAAGCCCATGGGCCAGAGCTCTTTGGGAGGTAACAGGCGTGAGAGCGTGCTCACGTGTTAGAGCTCGGATCCTTTGGATTTTGCGGTGCTGTTGGGGTGCTCTTGAGGCACAGTCACCGTACTCAGCCCCCGCTCGCGAGGTGCGCATGGGGAAGAATATGAGCGCGAAATGAACTAAGATGATGAAAAGTAAAAACTCACCACCAAAATATTACATAGCGGCGCCTCAGCGCAATGTTTCATTGAGAAACGAATTGGTTCATTACACTTGGTGTTACCAAGATAAAGTTTTCCATGTCGAGGCATGGGGACCACATTCAGTGGCTGAGACTCTTCACGGCCTGCGGCGGCACGTAATCAGGAGAGCTCAGAGGGGCTGGCCCTCGGGAGGAGAAGCTTTTGTGAAGCTTGGAGGTGAAGTTGTGTGCTTCCCTCTAGAGACAAAAAATGTCTGGCGTGACTATGATCACGGGTAGAACTTGCGTAGATGCGCGATGTTCCATGGATTCTTGACCGGATGCCGTCCTCCGTTTCGAGGCGTACCGCGCCAGGCCTGGCGATGTGTGAGACCCTGTAGGGGCCTTCCCACATTGGCGAGAGCTTGTGGAGACCTTCCCTGGAGAGGATTCTCCTGAGGACGAGGTCGCCTGTCTCGAGAGTGCGCGGACGTATGTGGCGGCTGTGGTAGCGTCGCAGGTCTTGCTGGTACTTGGCTGCCCTGAGGGCGGCACGGCGGCGCAACCCGTCAAGGAGCAGCAGGTCGTCGCTGTGGAGGTCTGCTTGATCGTCCTCGTTGAAGGCAAGGACCCGTGCGGATCCATGCTTGATCTCTGTGGGGAGGACTGCTTCAGCTCCATACACGAGGGCAAATGGCGTCTCACCAGTGGGCTTCGTGGGGTTCGTGCGGATGGACCAGAGCACGGACGGGAGTTCGTCTATCCAGCCCTTGCCGTAGCCCTTCAGGCGATTGAAGCTTCTTGTCTTGAGGCCCTTGAGGACCTCAGCATTTGCTCGCTCGGCTTGGCCGTTGCTCTGTGGGTGAGCCACCGAGGCGAAGCAGAGCTTGGTGCCGAGGCTCTCGCAGTAGGCCCTGAAGATGCCGCTGGTGAATTGTGAGCCATTGTCGGTGATGATGCGATTAGGCACACCAAAGCGGCAGACCAGGCCTCTGATGAATTTTACTGCTGCCCTGGCCGGTATGCTGCGCACTGCTTCAACCTCTGCCCACTTGGTGAACTTGTCGACTGCCACGAAGAGGAAGCGGTAGCCCCCTTGTGATCTCGGGAAGGGTCCCAAGATGTCTAGCCCCCAGACCGCGAAAGGCCACGAGAGCGGGATGGTTTGGAGTCCCAGTGCAGGCTGATGGACTTGCTTGGCGTGGAATTGGCACGCATCGCAAGACTGGACGATGGTGGTGGCATCTTGAAGCACTTGGGGCCAGTAGAAACCGCTCCTGAAGACCTTGCCTGCCAGGGTGCGTGCAGAGGAATGGTGGCCACACTCTCCACTGTGAATGTCTCTGATCAGCATGCGGCCTTCCTCGGGGGGGACGCACTTGAGTGCAATTCCATTTGGGCGCTTGCGGTACAGGTCTCCCTCGAGGATGTAGTATGACTTGGCTTGTCGAGCCACTCGTTCCGCCTCCGCGTCTTCTTCAGGAGGACTCCCTTCAGCAGGTAGTCTTTGAGTTCGTCAACCCAGCCTGTCTCTTGATGCACCATAGCCAGCAGCAGACGCTCCCCTGAGGATGGACCGCAGTTGGGTGCCCCACCTACAGGAGGTGGTGGGAGTACTTCGTCTGTGCTTGTGGCTGCTGCTTCTTGTGGCTGCTTTATGGACGCCTTGGAGAGTCTCTCTTCAAAGACGCCGGCCGGCTGGGCCTGCCTTCGTGATGCTCGCTTGGCGATGTCATCTGCCTCCTGGTTCTCCTTTCGCGGGATGTGCATGAGCTCCATGCCCCTGAAGTGCTTCTCGAGCTTGCGGACCTCTTCAAGGTAGGCGGCCATGTGGTCGTCTTTAGGCGTGTAGCTCTTGTTGGAGAAGTTAACCAGGAGCTGGGAATCACCCTTTATGAGTAAGTGCTTGACGCCAAGGGCGATTGCGGCTCTGAGCCCGGCGAGGAGGCCCTCGTACTCGGCGATGTTGTTGGAGATCTTGTCTATTGTGAAGCACAGCTGGATGGCGTAGTAGAGCTTGTCACCTTTTGGTGAGGTTAAGACAACGCCAGCCCCACCATTGCGGCAGGCGAAAGCTCCATCGAAGTGCATGGTCCAGTGGCTTGGCATTGTATCTCCCGATGACGCGGTTTCTTCTTCGCGAGGCTCTTCAGGAGTTGGGTCTGTCCACTCGGCGACGAAATCCGCCAGCGCTCTCCCTTTTATGACTCTTGTGGTGTCGAAGCGCAAGTTGAATGGCTGCAGCTCAATGTTCCATCCTGCGACGCGGTCAGTAGCGTTGGGGTTGCGCAGGATCTGCTCCAGGGGGAAGGACGTGACCACCGTGATGGGGTGGCCCTGGAAGTAGTGGCGCAGCTTCCTGGAGGCGATGAGTAGCGCGAGGAGGAGCTTCTGCTGCACTGGGTACCGCTCGCGAGCATCTCGCAGTACAGTACTGACGAAGTAGACTGGATGCTCGACGAGGGTCGTTGATGGTGCGGCAGCGTCGGCTCCCTCGAGAGGCTCCTCAGGACCTTTGGCGAGGTTTGCCTGTGGAGGAGCCTCGGCAGGGGTGCTGTGGACTCGACTTGAGGCTGTGGGTCTGGCACTGGGTCTGGAGAGACTGTTCCCTCGTCGGGAGGTTCTGGACTTGGTGTGGCAGTGCTTTTCTTGGGGAGAACTGGCTCTTCTCTTTCCACCACCAGGACGGCGCTTGCAGTTTGTGGAGTGGCTGCTAGGTACAGCTTCAGATGCTCGCCTGCCCTGGGGGCTACCATGACTGGTGAGCTAGCCAAGTATTTCTTCAAGTCCTCAAATGCTTTGTCGCCTCTGGAGTCCACTTGAAGGTGCCGGATTTCTTCATGATCTTGAAAAATGGCAAGGCTCTCTCGCCGAACTTGGAGATGAAGCGGCCTAAGCTGGCCATGCATCCTGCTAGGCGCTGCATGTCCTTGAGGCGGCGAGGTGGCTGCATGTCTTCTATAGCCTTGATCTTGTCAGGGTTTGCTTCTATGCCGCGGTGGGACACGAGGAACCCGAGGAGCTTGCCTGAAGGCACCCCGAAGACGCACTTGGCGGGGTTTAACTTGATGTTCACCTTGCGCAGGCTGGCAAGGTTTCCTCGAGATCCTTCAAGAGAGTGTCTCCCTCGCGAGACTTGACCACGATGTCGTCGACATAAGCTTCTGCATTTCTTCCCATCTGAGCCCCCAAGGCGATCCTCATGAGCCTCTGGAAGGTGGCGCCGGCATTTTTCAGGCCAAAGGGCATGCAAGTGTAGCAATACACACCACAAGGGGTGAGAAATGCTGTTTTCTCCTCGTCTTCCTTGGCCATTTTGATCTGGTGGTAGCCTGAGAAGGCATCCAGGAAACAGAGGAGATCACAGCCGGCGGTGGAGTCCACAATCTGGTCTATCCTTGGCATGGGGTATGGATCCTTGGGGCAGGCCTTGTTTACGTCTGTGTAGTCGATGCAGAGCCGGCCTCCTCCATTGGGTTTTGGGACAACCACACCGTTGGAGAGCCAAGTGGGGTGGGCAACTTCTCGAATGATGTCTGCTGCTTTCAGCTTCTCTACTTCTTTGATGATGAACGCTTGCTTCTCGGGGGCTTGTTTCCGCGCTTTTGCTTTACAGGGCGTGCGTCTGGACACACGGCTAAGTGGTGCTCGATCACCTCCCTTGGTACACCGGACATTTCTGACGGAGTCCATGCGAACATGTCAGAATTTGCCCGAAGGAAGGCGACGAGCGCGCTTTCCTATTTGGGAGGCAAGCCAGCGCCTATGGTGACGCTAGCCCCCGAGCCCTCAGCCCCCGAGCCGCTGGTGCTCAGCGACACCTTCTTTGTAGATGCTTGCTCTTGAGTGAACAGTTGTTTCTTCTTGGGCCTCTCGAGAGGCTCCATGTCCTCGTCAGCGGGGAATGCCATGGCAGCGGCCTTGTAGGCGATCTCGACAGCGCGCGTGGCGTCCTGTACGTGACCACGTATGGTGATGGTGCCACCGCTGCCAGGGATCTTGACCATGTTGTAGGCGTGGTGCGTGACGGCCATGAACTTCGCGAGGGCGGGGTAGCCGAGGATGGCGTTGTAGGGCAGGCCAATGTGCGCGACGTCGAAGTCAATTAGCTCGGTGCGGTAGTTCTCCTGCGTGCCAAAAGTGACCGCGAGCCTCACTTGCCCCAGAGGCGAGATTGAGCCGCTGGTGACCCCGGTGAAGGGCCTGGAGGGCATGAGCCACTCGTAGGGCACTTGAAGCGTCTCGAAGGTCTCGACAGAGATGACGTTTAGGCCTGCACCCCCATCAATGAGCGTCTTGCCGACGGCGATGTTGTTGATGGTGGGGGTGCACACCAACGGGGGGTGCCCACAGTCTTGTAGACTTGGGGTGATCTTTGGCGTCGAAGGCGATGGTGTACTGGGACCACTTGAGGGGGCGGGACGTCTCGACCCCGGGAAGCGCTGCGTTGAGCTCGCGAGCGAACTGCTTGAACTGGTTGTTCGACTTGGGCGCCTGGGATCCGCCGAGGATGCATGCCATGGCACCCTTGGGGGCCTGGTAGCCTCCAGGCTCTTCGTCGGGAGATTGTTGTTTTTCTCGGCGGCATTCGCCTGAGTTCCCTGGGCCTCTGGAAGTTGCCCTTGCGTCCACCTTTGCGGTAACCACGGCCTCTGCCGCGGCCACCGCTGCCTTCTTCTTGCTCACGCTTCTTGCTCAGCTGCTTGAGGTCATAGCAGTTCTCCGTCGCATGGCCGCGCCTGTTGTGGTAGATGCAGAACGGGCGGTTGTCCACCTTTTTCTCGCCAGCCTCTGGGAGTCCTCGCGAACATGCTTGGCGTCGGGTTCAGCTGCCAGGACTGCGGTAGGCTTGCGCTTTATCTCGTCACGCCTCTTCTGGGTCTTGGATCCCTCGACAGGGTCGTCTGTCGAGCCCACCTTGACGAAGAGGAGCCCTTCTTCTGCCTTGGCGCATTTGTCTGCGATGTCGAAGAGCTTCACCACGGAGGAGAGGGTATCATGGATGCCGAGCTTCTCGAGCATCCTGTGGTTGGTGACGCCCTCTCTGAAGGCCGCAATGACGTGCGAGTCCGGGATGTTCGGGATCTTGTTGCGGACTTGGCTGAAGCGCTGGATGTACCTGCGGAGGGTCTCGCCAGGCTTCTGGCGCACAGCTCGCAGGTCGTTGTAGGTGAGGGCGCGCTCGTACGTGCCCTTGAAGTTCGCAACGAACTGCTGGCAGAGCTCCTCCCACGAGTCAATGGAATCCTCGGGAAGGTTCAGGAGCCACGACAAGGCGGAATCCTTGAGAGCGTGGGAGAACCAGTTGGCCATGACCTTGTCGTCTCCCCCCGCAGCTTGGATGGAGGTGGTGTAGAGCTGCAAGAACTCGATGGGGTTGTTCGTGCCGTCGTAGCCCTTGGGTAGGTCAGGCCTGAACTTCTGTGGCCAGACGACGCGACGCAGGTTGCGGGTGAAGGCCGCGCAACCTGTGGCGTACGAGGCGATGCCACCCTGAAGAGCACGGCGGTTCTGTCGCCCTGCTTGGCCGATTTCCTCGACGATGCGCTTCTGGAGGTCCTTCTGGCGCTCCATTTCCACCCGCGCGTCTGGGGGTGTCCGCTGCACGATTTGACAATCGCGCGGCGAAGACGCGTGGGATGCGGCCTTGTGCGCCGCAGCTGGAGGCGGACCCGGCGGAGGCGGCGGCGGAGGTGCGCCATGCGCGGTGGTTCCTGCGCGTCCGGAGTTGTGGTGCACCAGAGAGCGCGACGCCGCAGGAGCAGCGCGCGGTGCCGCCGCAATGTCGACGAGGTGCTGGAGGCGGCCGAGCCAGTTGTCGTGCGCCTCAGCTGTGGGGCGGTAGCGGAAGAGCTCCGCGGCCATGAGCAGCGCGGTGTTTGGGCTGGGCGCTGTGGCGCTGGGACGGATGCGAGGACTCAGCGTCCTCGCCGTGCCCGTGGTCGACGTCTTCGTCGAAGCGGTCGTCGTGGTGGCCGTCGTCGTCCTCGGGGTGCTCCACACGCGGTTCAGCGGTGTTGCGCCCCGTGGCACGGCTGGCGCGGGGACGGCCGCGAGGGTTGGTGGTGTTGGCAGCGGGCTCGGTGGTTGCCCTGCCTGATGCCCGCCGGGTGGCGCGAGCTGCGCGAGTGTCCGCCATGGTGCAGAGGTCGGTGAAGGTTGAAGACGCGCCTCAGCCCCCTACCTGGCGCGCCAATTGTCGGAGAATGACTCCCACGAAACAGGGATAGTCAAGCTCACGAAGAGAGTTCGTGTAAGGGGCTGAACACGTTGGTCAAACAACCCTCAACCTGCACGGCGACGGTGCTCGTCGAGCAAGTGGAGGGACATCACGACAGAGATGAACACCAGCCCGTACCCAGGTTCACGGCCCTCGTGTGGAGGTAATACCGCTACTCCTGCTTGTCTGTATTGCACTGCTTGTAGAGGTTACAGTACAATGAGCTTGCCGAGGGCTCTCTTTTGGCAATGGTGTATACAAGGAAGGGAAGCAGTGGTCTTCTTCTTCCTTGCGCGTAAGTGGCTATGCTGGAATGAGAATGCGATCCCTCGCTACGGTGCTGCTCGTCCTCCTTTTATAGGCGCCCCGTGCTCCCTCCCTGCGCTTGCACTATGGTAGGGCTGTCACGTGGCGCAGAAGGTAGAGCGTGGTGCACCGCAGCCCGGTTGTCCATGGACGCGGTCCATGGGCGTAAAGCTGACGCCTGTAGCAGAGTAACCACCGTCCATGCAGGACGGCCAGCTGGGGCCGCAGAGGAACGTGGGGGTGCCCACGGTGACGTTGGCCGTGGAGTGTAGCGCCGGCCGGTCCCCTTATCACCAAAGGGGAAACCCTTGTAGTCCGGTGCGGATGGCACAGCTTTGTTGACCCCTTTAATCACCAAAATGGCAACTGCGGCGTCGTCGTCACCGCGCGCAGGGGTGCGCGTCACTCTGCGGCCGCTGCAGAGCCCATGTGCGCTCTGCAGAGGTTGCTTTGCAGCGAAGCGATCTCCACGAGGGCTTGGATGCCCTGTGGAGAATTCGGCGTTGACCTCTCTCCAGGGGAGATTTCCTTGAAGAGGGGGCAGCAGTGGAGAGGGCCTCCGCAGGCCTCTGCTGCCTTAAAAGCCCTCGTGAGGCAATTCGCCTCGCGAGGCTCTCCAAGCCGTAGGCTTGGCCTTAGCGAAAATTTGGCCGTCAAGTGTCGAGGGCCGTAGAGGACAGGCCCAGCACACCCTGGATTTCACTGGGCCGACAAATACCTTGGACTGCACATGGTAGTTGGCAGATCAAAAGAAGGAGCCTTTAAACATATTAGAGAAAGATCGCATGGTAAGGTGTTGTGTGTCAAGGGTCAAGGTTTATCCAAAGCTGGAAGAGGTGTGCTTGTCAAGTTAGTCCTACAAGTGGGACCCGCGTATACCATGAGTTGTTTTATTTTTCAAAAAAGCTGTGTAAGCAAATTAGCTCGATTTCATCACTTTTTTTGGTGGGGAGCAACAAATGGTCAACGCAAGGTTCACTGAATCAGTTGGCACATAATGTGACAAAGGAAAGGAGATGGTGGCCTAGGTTTCAAGGACTTCGAAGTATTAAATCAAGCTCTCTTAGCGAAGCAAGGCCGAAGCATCCTTACAGAGTCCGGATTTTTGTGTTCTAGGGTTTAAGTCTAGGTATTTCAAGAAATGTGTTTCATGCGGCCTGTCTGTCCCAAACGCGCGTCATTTACCTGGAGAAGTATTTTACATGGGAGACCTGCTTCGTGCGGATCCGATTTGGTGCATAGGTGATTTTTTTTTAGATAAAGGGCTTTATTACTCAAAGTTTAAGTATTACACCCGGCCTCTGCATAACAAATGCACACAGCCGCAATCCGAACGGAGAAAGTAAAAAGTGCATAAATAAACGAATTACAACCATCATGGTAATGTAAAACGCCTATGACATAGCGAGCTTAACAGCCTATGGAGGTCCAATCCGGCGATCAAGCGGCCACCCATGTTGTGATAAAATGTCCCTTGCCACCTCCTCCAGCCGTGCACATGCCTCCGTAAAGAGGTCTCGATGTCCCGCGCGTTGTAAGGTGGACCACGTACGGAGAGTATTTGTACAACGGTAGAGTACCTGCAAAATGGAAACATCTTTGTCATTGAAAACCTTGTCATTTCTACAAAGCCAAAGCGACCATATAACGGCAATCGCTCCCACCCTAATAATTGTTCTAAGCTTCTTGTCTATCCCATGCAACCAGTTACCAAAAACGTTGGTCACAGACTTGGGAGGATATAAGTTAGGCGCTATTTGGATGGATGACCATATAGAACGTGCGAAACTACACTCGAAGAATAAGTGTTTTATTGTCTCTTGTTGAGGACAAAACATACACTTAGTACTTCCATGCCAATTCCGTTTGACAAGGTTATCTTTGGTTAAAATGACACCCCTACGAAGATACCACGTAAAGACTTTTATTTTAAGTGGAATCTTCATATGCCATATCTTTTTATTATCATCGACTGGGATATCAGAATGCACAAGCGCCCTATACATGGAGTCTACTGAGAATTTTCCGTTACCGCATAGCTTCCACCGAAATTCATCGGAACCTTGTGTGAGCTGGACTGAAGCCAACCGTGCCAACAAGGCGTTCCAAGATGTTAATCTTGGACCAATTAAATCTCGTCTGAACGACACGTTAGGGGGTGAACTCTGCATAACAGTGGCTATCGTATCCCCTTTATGTCGAACAATATCGTATAGAGCTGGGTATTGTTCCCGGAGGGTGGTGTTGCCTAACCATTTGTCCTCCCAGAAATGAATCTCCGAGCCATTCTTAATATTAAATACACCAAAGCGAAAGAAATGCTTCTTAGTCGCCATTAGGCCAGCCCAAAAATGAGAATCACCAGGTTTCCAATACACCAGTGATACCGCCTTTGAACCAATGTATTTTCTTTTAAGGAGAGTTTGCCAAATGCCATCTTCGGTTAGCAGTCGAAACAACCACTTCCCAAGGAGGGCCGAGTTCTTGATGCAGAGATCATGAATACCCAACCCACCTTGATCTTTTGGCCGACAAACAACATCCCATTTAGCCAGTCGATATTTCTTTTTCTCTCCATCCCCTTGCCAAAAGAATCTTGAGCGGAAGTAATCCAACTTATTCAAGACACCTTTTGGCAATTGGAAGAAGGATATCATATACAGTACCATGTTTGTGAATACTGAACTAGCAGGGTGACCCGCGCATTTGCGCGGCTAGATATTCTTTTAGCAGTATATGAGTTTTGCACTATTTCACCAAATTAATTTGAGATGTTGGTGTGCTATTAGATTGAAAATTCAAATTATAAAACATGGTAGCAAGAATATTCATGTTAACCATATATTTTTATTACTTTATCTCCTAAATGTTTTCCTCGTCAAAACTACCACTCCCTCTGTCCTGCAATACGTGTCATTTTGGCAAGCTGGCTTAGCTTCCCAAATCATCTGATATTACGTGACGTACGGAGAATCTGTTTAATTTGCCTCCTAGGATTGTTTAAATTCCTATTTTGTAAGGCTGTTGGTGAGAACTTTAGTGAGAAGGCACATAGTTAGGAAATATAGAAGGCATGTAGGCCGCCTTTATATCCACTATAAATTGGTTCTTTTGAATAACATATGTAGCTTATTATTTCTATAGTACTCTTCCTTTGTACTAAGTGTTTACCTTATTGAGTTATAAAAAAATTGTTTACCTTATTGAGTTATAAAAAAATTGTTTACCTTATTGTACAAATGGGTAGAATGGTTTGAGTCGAGCAAAACTACAATGCAAATTCTTATTAGTAGAAAATCCATTCCATTTTTAATACGGAGTTGTGCTCTAATAAAAGAGACAACCACAAAGAAATGCCAGACAATCGAAGAAAGAAGTGGCGAAGTGAGGAACCATAGTGGCAATAGAATTTGGAAAAGTGTGCCAACATCAGCCTGCATGGTAATTCTAGAAAAAAAACATAAGAAGTTCACCCTTTTTAAACCATAGGTGAAGTTGGACACTGCAGTGAAAACAATATAGATTAACATGTGAATTAAATAATTGCTTGAACTTCTGAACAAAGGAGTCCTTACGTGAATAGATTACATGTAGGTAATTTGCAATTAACATGGCAGGTCGACAACCTTTTTAAAAGTGCTTCTGCGCCACCGATATTGGTACATATCTATAGAAATACAAAGAAAAATTCAGATCCATCAATAGAGGAGTCAGTTCCATACCTCTAGGAATGAAGGCTCGAGTCAGGAAGATAAATTTCTTGTGTATGAAGTTAAATTTCTTGTAAGTTTCTACCATATATTTTTTTTACTCCATTATAGTTCATTGAGCTTATTTACTGACTAAGAAGTCACCAAGTGTACATGACCTCTAGAGAAACATTAAAAAAAGTACTATGTTCCCTCCATTCAGTGAAATCAAATAAAGACATTAGCAGTTTTGTTGTTTGAGTAAGGTGACAATTCTGTTAGCCATGGACAGGAGCTATTCTGGAGTCCGGTTGCAAATAATTTCTGCAGTCCACACGTGCATATTTGGGGATGTAAAAAACCTCTCAAGAGTAGGGGAAAAATCCTTGTCAGCATTTAAGAGAGATAATTCCTAATCAATAGGTTTTAAAATGATCACTTTGTCAAAAAGAGCGTACGTGGTGCTGTGAGTTTGGAGGTGTGCCATCCTTGCAATTGTCCAAAAAGAAAATTATACCTTTTCATTTTGGGTTAGCTAGGAGTTGACAGATTCTAACTCTACAGAATTCAGGTATGGAGTGTCATATATACCACTGAAAAACTAATCTACTGTGAATGTGTTAGTCCTCGCTCTGGAGAGTTTGGTCAGACAATTACCGCTAGCAGGAGCACCGATATGACGGCCACACGCCTCACTACATGGATCAATCTGTTGTCGATGTATTTTGCTGACGATTGTGGCAAGTTTGCAAGCGTACCGCCATGAACACCCCACTACATGGATTGATCTGCAACAAAAAGAACGGATCGTACCATGCAGCAAATTGAACAGATCATACCATGCAGCAAATTGAACGTCCCAAATTCTAATAGGAAAGAGAAACTGGATTTCTTAGCTTCCGTCATACTACTCCTGGACTCCCAGTTGCGGTACATGTCACTGTCAGGCACGTACGGCGCAAACTCTGGCGGCTGCTACAGCTGAGGAGCATACCCTTCATGGTGCCAGGGCAGCAGAGGTAGGTGGTCTTCCACGGCCACCACCGTTAACACAAATCAATGGGAGGCAATTCAGCTAGACAGATAGATCTGCATGCTGCAACAATAAAATAACTGAAAGCCAATCACTTCTGAATTGTCTAGTTTTATGTCTCTCAAGCCAATGCAAAAAACATGCGATGTATGCTTGTTATCCCTTTTGTTGGATTTTTTGAGATAGGGATCTAACCTTAAGTGTGCAGAAGGTTCTCATCAAGTACTCAAATCAGAACTTCTACCTGTCAGCTCTTACACCATCAATCTGCATTTGTGCAACTCCCGGCCGCCGGCGGACTTCTTTGTTCCGAGCGAGGATGCGCTCTCACACCATCAATCTGCATGTGTGCAACTCTGGGCCGCCGGCGGACTTTTTTGTTCCGAGCGAGGATGCATTTTGCATGGACAATATAGTACGTTGTGAGCTCCCTTATATCCGTCAGCTCTAGCACGATCAATCTGCATGTGGGTGACTCCTTGCTGCCCTTCTATCCAGCTCTCGCACAATCAGGCCGCATCTGTGTGACTCCCGGACGCCTTCAGCCTTCATCAAATGATCTACATTAAAATGCATGGGGAGAGGACATAATAGGCTTGAATCATCAGAAAATAATAATCAAGCCTGGCTGATGCAAACTGCATGCCGGGTCACCAAATCCTCTGCTGCCGTCGGCGCCGCACCAGCGCTTGGTCCTCTGGTCGGTACTTCATCATCGATTCAAACCGCCGCGTGGGCTTCAGATGTTCTCCCTTCATAGCAGATCGATCTTGGATATCACCATATGGAGTTATGAACTCCTCGTATACTGTGAAAACCTTCTGAGTTTGTCAGCTTCATTGGTGCGAGACGCCGTGATTGCACCGAGCTAGCTTGGTCAGCGTGACATCGCCATTGTCGCCACGAACTCATCGAAGTCTCCATAGCCTTGGTCAAGACTTAATCCTGGGACAGCGATCGACGTATCTATAAAAACTAGTTGAATGCCCGTGCGTTGCCACGGGCTATCTAATTTTATGTTCTAGCTATACCTCCACATTATGCTTATATCTATCTTTATCTGGACTATATCATGAAATAAGAAAACAATTCAATTCCAAGAATAGGATGGCATAGTAGCTCCGTACGGACATGGCATTGCGATGGATTCAGCGCAAGGGGTGTTCCGTCTAGCCGCGAGTCTTGCATTGCGCTGAGCTAGAAGTGTCTGCTTTTTCTCAGGTGATATGTTGTGCCAATTTTCTCTTCGACGAGCGTTCATCTCTTGTCTCTCCTTTGGTGATACGTTCTGCCTTGCCTGCCTTTGGCGAGCATTTCTCTCATCTATTGTTCTCTTTTGCCTGTCTACTCTTCTTTGGGCATTCATGTCATCCCTTTTTTCGTCTGTTAAGCTTTTTCGTTGTGCTCTGTCACGTTCACATCTTGCGATTTCTGCATTTTCTCATGTTTGCAATTGCGTCGTCTTCATGATCAATCGAGGTTGTCAAAATGAGTTGACAGTTGTTTGGTGTGCCCTCACGCGGTGGAAGTGAGCAAGCAAGTTCAAGTTTGTCACCTTTGAAAAAAAAATGTATTATTATAACACTAATACATGTTATAAAAAACTAATACATGTTATAAAAGTTCATGAATCTATTTGGTCAATAATTAATGTAACTATAATCCGATGCGTGCGATGTTTAGAATGCAATGTTGTAGGAGGGTACCGTTGACAGTTTCACCAGCATTTGTTAGATGAGATGGCGCGAGGGTACTATTTACTGAAATAGTTGAGTCTGCGTGAGCTGGTACGCCATTGTAGTTATCTGCATATTGTTTTGCCTCTGACATCTGTATGAAAATGGTTACTCGGGAGTGAAATAGAAAATTAAAACCTATACCAATTTAAAATACCATGGAAAGAACGTATCTTCATTTAATAATTGTATAAATCACTACTTTAATATGCGTTTTTCAGTATCAATTTATTAGAAGAGAGATATATCTGGCCTCTTTATATGATGGGATCAGTTGACACAAACCACCGAGCAACCAGCTGGACTGATTCCGCCAGCTACGGTATGTCTCTAACCAAGCAGGTCTATCGATTCTCTCTGGTCCAGCGTACTAAGCAAACTGAATTTACTTCTTGGCTAGCTGATCTACTGCGCACCGGTGGACGTAGTGCCAGCGGTGTCGATCAGCAGAGCAGCGGCACGGCGACCGAGTCTCGGTGAAGGTCGACGCAAGGGCAAGATTATGACGGCCGGCGGCGTTTCACGAGTTTGGCAGAGACATCAAGCTGGCGGCAGAACGTCAATGCTTGGCGAGGTCGCAGAACACGGCGGTGGAGTCGGCGCTGGTTAGCATTATATAGCGAAGCATAATCAGGAGTTTTTTAGGAGTAGGATTAGAGGCAAGGGCCAATGCACGCTGTAGGAGTTCTTGTAGGAGTAGGATTGGCAACGTGGGAGTATGGCCTATCTTGCATTAGAGATTCTATGTACACGGGAAAAGGCAAAGGACCTGGCGTTGAACTGATCGATCATGGCTCGCGTTCTTCTTCAGGAGCAGCGGCACGAGTGCACGACGAGCACCAGGAGCCTTCCTATCTGAATCCGACGGCCACGAGGCAGGTCCATGAGTCCATCGTATCCAAGCCAACGGAGGGCGAGAAGCAGGCCGCGGATGGCTCGTCGGACACCCTTGCCGTCGCGCGCTCCGTCGGCGCCGCCATCAGCGTTCAACGTCGGCCTGCTGGAAGTAGGAGAGCGTGAATCGGTCGGCGGCCAATGACGAGCACGATAAGGTGAAAAGCATGGCGAACACGCGCTTGGGCATGGGCCTCCGTTGCAGCTAGTGCAGGACTCTCACCAGCTCGTTCGTTTTTGGAGACAAATACACAAATGGTTAGTGCAGGAATCCAGGCAACGCGCGGCACGACCCACGAACGCAGTACGCGCTGCCGCAGTAAGCCGCCGTCCTCCGCCGGCCGGCCGGACGATGAGCGTCCGCGTGATGGCAGTGGCCAAGTCCGTCCTCGCCGAGCTCTGCCGGCTCGCGCGGGACAGAGTGTCTGATAGCAACGACATCCGCTACAGCAACGACGTCCGCCCCGGCTGGTAACTGATGGTCCTCTCCGGCCAACAGTTGTAGATTAAAACGGATGCGTACGAGAGTATGACTTGTCGGGCTTTTTCTTCCTTTGAATTATCCGGCCGATCGATGGTAGATCGTGGAACACCCGAAGTGCCAGAACCTTCGTGTTTGTGCGCTCCGTATTTTGGTCGCCGGAGACATTGGCGTCGCTGGCCGGCGTCGTCGCACAGCTCTGGTTCGATTTCCAGGTATCCTTCGGCATGTCTTCGATTTGTCGACGGCATATTTGGTGGTGTCCAAGCGTACGTATTTTGTCTCAAGAAAAAACCTACCGTGTACTTCCTAAACTGCCTTTTGCTTTCCCGATTCTTGAACGTATTGAGGCCGACATCTATCCGACGTTTTATCTGTCTCTAGTGCAGATAAATCTCCACCGTTTGTAAATCCTGGATTTAGCGTGACAAATCTTTACCGTTGATTGTTTGTTGTTTTAATAATATAATAGATTAATGAGAACCAACCTTCCTCCGAGGGATAGCAATTTTCCTTTCCAACTAGACAGTCGCGCTTGCAGACGCTCCTCGACATGTCGCCATTCCGCATTAGTCAATTTCCGAAAGTGTATTGGTATACCCAAGTACATGATAGGAAATTGACCCTGCTCACAGCCGAATATGTCGGCATACTGAGCAGCTGCGGCCTGTGCGTCACCGAAGCAAAACAGTTCACTTTTATGAAAGTTGATTTTTAACCCTGATAATTGCGCGAATGCTGACAATATCAATTTCAGATTCGTCGCTTTATCTAGGTCGTGTTCCATAAAAAGAATCGTATCATCTGCATATTGAAGTATAGAAAGACCCCCATCAACAAGATGTGGAACCACCCCTTCAATTTGGCCGTCCGTTTTTGCCCGTTCAATCATGATGGTCAACATATCAGCCACTATATTAAATAGTATTGGCGACAGAGGATCACCTTGTCTTAAACCTTTTTTTGTCTGGAAGTAGTGTCGGACGTCATCATTGACTTTTATCACCACACTCCCCCCCCCCCCCCCCCCCCACAACAAAATTGAGCACCCATTCGCACCACTCGTCGGAGAACCCTTTCATTCTCAGAGTTTGTAGTAAGAAAGGCCACTTTACTTTGTCATACGCCTTTTCAAAGTCGATCTTAAATATTACCCCATTAAGTTTCTTCGTACGCATCTCATGTACGGTTTCGTGGAGAACCACGACCCCATCTAGGATATTCCTCCCTTGCATAAAGGCAGTTTGGGTAGGTTTTACCACATGATCTGCAACCGAATTTAACCTAATAGTAGCTACTTTTGTAAAGATCTTGAAGCTAACATTCAGGAGGCAAATTGGTCGATACTGTTGTATCCTTTCGGCCGCCTGAACTTTAGGCAACAAGACGATTTCCCCAAAATTAAGGCGAAAAAGCTCAAGTTGTCCAGCATGTAAACATCCGAATAACTCGAGCATATCGGGCTTAATGGTTTCCCAAAAATGCTGGTAAAACTCAGCTGGGAAACCATCAGGCCCGGGTGCCTTATTGTGTTCCATTTGGAAAACAGCCTTGCTAATCTCTTCTTCAGAGAAGGGTGCGATAAGCAGGTTATTTTCCTCCGGAGTAACTTGGGTAATATCATCTATTCGCGACTCATCTAGAGTGAAGTTGCCTTCCTCCGGAGCACCGAACAAACCTTTATAGTAGTCAGTAATATACTCTTTGAGCTTGTCCTGGCCCTCGATCAGGCCCTCATCCAGGTGAAGGGAATGAATGAGTTTCCTCCTGTGTCTGCCATTAGCGACATTGTGGAAGTATCTCATATTCGAATCCCCTTGCAGAATGAACTGAGCTTTAGATCTTTGGTACCATTTAAGCTCCTCCTCTCGCAGCATCCGCCCCACTTGCTCATTCGAATGCCGTTTGAGGTCATTCTCATTTGATGATAAGGGGCGTGATTCCGCAAGTTTATTGAGCTCCTCAATGATTGAGCACAAGCGCTCTTTTTCTTTTTTAAGAACACCGGTTGTATGCCTCGCCCATCCACGCAGGAATGTACGCAAATTACGTATCTTACCATTCCACCGTTGGATAGCAGAGGTACCCGCAACCGGTTGAGCCCAAATCCTTTTAACCAATTCATCAAATCCATCCCGTAACAACCACGCTAATTCGAACTTGAATTGGGACGTAACGGGCGGTTTCAATGATCCGATAGAAAGGAGTATGGGGCATGATCCGAGAAAGCCTCGATACGTTCCAAAACCCGAACCGATACCAACGGATATTTATCCTCCCAGCGGGAGTCCATTAGCACCCGGTCTAGCTTTTCAAACGTCGGCTCGGGGAGACTATTTGCCCAAGTAAATTGTATCCCCGTCATATGAACCTCTCTTAGAGACAAGCTATCGATAACAACATTGAATAAGAGAGACCAGTGACCATCAAATCTGCCCTTACTTTTCTCGTGACGGTATCTCAGCATGTTGAAATCCCCGCCTATAAGATTAGGGAGTGGGTTATCCTTAGCTAGATTAACCAGTTCACGTAGAAAAGCAACCTTATATTCCTCTTGAGAGGCACCGTACACAGCAACCAAACTCCATATAAAATTATCAGACTTATTCCGGATATGAAACTTAATGTGAAATTCACCATCCGAACGGTCCAACAACTCCATGGTATCAGTTTTAATGCCAAGTAACATGCTGATAACCCCCAAGAGCAGGGGATCACTGTAGCAGCTCTCAATGTGGAAGTAAGGTATCAATCCGCAGGAGCAAGAAGGAAAAGTTCACCGTAAAACAGTTGTCCCCACACGGAATGGCCTCCCAACACCAAGCACGTGCCATGCACAGCCTAGCCACCTGGGCTTCCACCTGTCTCGTCGTGGCAGCCACTCCCTGAACGGTCACAAGAGCAACCGGTGTGTTCTTCGGGGCCACCTCCTTCTTGTACAAGTTGTTTGGGAACATAGTGAACATAGTGTCAAGTTGCCCATGCCTGGCAACGAACACCGCATGCCTCGGCAACTTCAGAGTAGGACACATGGGAGTCGGGTGTTTTGAATTATCACAGATGTAACAGTAATGCTTCACTGGGCATTCTTTAGTGGCGTGATCGTTGACAGCGCATTTCCAAGCACCAACCTTTGACCTTCTTGACGGCAGGCACAGTCACATTTGCCGCTGCCACTGCCACCACGTTTTGCACCGGCAACGTGGGAGTGGCAACAGCTTGGGCAGCCCCTGGAATTAGCTGAACGCCTCCTGCTTGCTGCTGCCCTGCGGCGAGATGAACCAGAGCGTGCGGAGCAGTCCCGGGCATGTCGGGCTGCTGCCCCTGTGCCGCTGCCCCCGGTTTGTTCCGCTTCTTCTTCCTCTTGGGAGCTTGGGCAGCAGCCGTCGGAGGACCAGCCGCAGCGCCAGGAGCGTAAGCTTGCTGCACTTGGACACCCTGCTGAACCGCGGCCGGGGCATAGTGGGCCACACCAGCGGCGTACTGACCAGCAGCAGCCCCGGCGCCATGGAGCGGTGCGGTGATGGAGTCGATCGTGGTTCGGGAGCGGCGCTCAAAGAAACCCTAGGACGACCCCGCGAGTTCCTCCACAGGCACTCGTACCGACGGCCCAGATAGCTCCATGGAGATGGACGGCTATTGGGTGCCTGTCCCTGGGCCCCTCCTGCCAGCGTCCCTGGAATTTGAAATTGCGGAGCCGCCATGGACCCCGTCGACTCCGCCGTGATCCTCGCAGAGCTGGGGCCACCCGATCCTTCCGCCGGAGGAGATCGTTGATCTTGCGCCTTCGGGGAGGAGCTCAGCTCCGGCAAGAAGTCGCCGAGGCAGGGGGGTGGTGTGATCCGGGGACGAGGTACAGGACCACGCCACCCCATCCGCACCTTCGCCGTCCGAAGAACTCGAGCTTGAGGAGAACATCTCCGGTCTTCCACACGATCGGCGATGGAGTGCGACGCCGCCGCATCGGGTTGCTTCGACACCGGCTCGGATGACCTGCAGTCAGAAGACAAAACCTTACCTCGGGTGGCGTCAGAGCTCGCCGGAGAAGAACGCTCCCAGAACCTCGACGCCGGCGTGGAGAACCCGACTTTCTCCCAAAACTCCGCCACGATCTCCCCCTCTGACTGAACCGGTCGCTGAACGTCATCCCGCGACACCGCCCAATCCTCCGCCAGCACCTCCTCCGCCGCCTCCATCGGGACCCTCCCGCCCTCAGTCTCAATGGACTCGGCGTTCAGATCCCCCAGACAGGAGAAGCGCGATCCGTCGCAATCGCTACCCCACGCAGCCGGGGCGAGTGTCTTCCGTCGTCTTCCTCCGAGCGTCGACGCCGGCGGCGAGGCATCGCGGTCCCAGAAGCGCCCTGTGATCCGCGCCACGGGCGCTCCGTCGTCGCCGTCTGCGTCGCCAGACGCCATTGTACTTTCAGCTTGCCTTGTGTCTCCAGCAGCCTAGATCAGCAGCCTATCAAACTTCAATTCCGATGCACTGCATGCTTGTTTACGGTCCATGGAGATCTCTCCCAGATCCTATCTGTGTCCCTCTCGGACATGAGTTCTGCAACCGTGCATAGGTGATGGATTGTAAGTTTCCGCGTGGCAGGACAATTGGATACCTCGGGCGGGCTCTATGCGTCCACTGGGACGTTTAGCTACCGTTACCATCGATCGGGTGAGTGAGATACTTCGTCCAGATGGCTTTGGATGGGATGAACAGAAACTGTGCCAACACTTCTCAGCAGTGGATGTCAATGCTATCCTCCAGATCCCCATTGGAAGTGCAGGGTCTGATGATTTCCAGGCGTGGAACTATACTAAGAATGTCATATTTTCAGTTAAATAGGCATACCACCTCAAAATTCAGCTAAAGAAGCTCAAGGGAAGACAAGGAGAGCTTCTTCGACATGCAATTCTCACAAAGGTTGACTTGCCTTCTTGGATGCACTGGTCCCTCAAACTGCATGTTTGGCGCCTGGTGGAAAACGGTTTCGCAGTTGGTTCGGATCTTCACTTGCGTTGCGTGTGGCAGAGATAAGAGTTTGGTCATAGATTCTAGATCTGTCCACATTCAGTGGGAGTCTGGTAGGAGATAGAGGTAACAGAGGGGCCGATCGGCCGCCCCCCTGATTCTATGGCGAGTCATAGTGAGCTGCGCTGCCATTCAGATCACGACTCCGTACAATATCTGGATAACAAGAAATGACACACGAGACAACAAGCAAATTGATGTTTCCGTAAGTGTTGCTAGGAAAACAAGGGCGGGCGTGGAGGAGTGGAACAACCTGCATGATCCTCCTCCGCCAAAAGCAACCCGATCGGTTGAGGCTTTCTCAAACCTGATAATGGATGGCACAAGGTTAATAATGGTGGAGCTTTCTCACCTGACAGATGTGGCGGTGGAGCTGGGGTGGTCCTGCGCGACCACCATCGTTACTTCCTCGCGGGAGCCGACCGTTTTTTTCTTAGCTATTGTCGCAAATGCTGAAGGTGCGGAAATGTTGGCATCCTACCTAGGGCTGGAATCGAGCCGAGCCGAGCCGGCTCGAGGCTCGGCTCGGTCAGGCTCGGGAAAACACGAGCCGAGCCTGGCTCGGCTTGCACCTGAAAATTTAGCAGAAAGTGGGCTCGTGGCTCGGCTCGTCAGGCTCGAGGCTGAGCCGAGCCGGCTCGCGAGCCTCAGCAATTTTTTTTTTTACACATGAATCGATCAAATTATCAAAGACGCTGCTGCTGGCGTTGACCCCATCCACGCATCGCGCCGTGCTCTGTCTCTCCTTCCCCATCGCGCTCCTCCTCCCTAGGGTTACCCCGCCACCGGCCGCCACCACCACCGCCGCCGACGCCGGCCGCCATCACCGTGCGGCGTGCGGCGTTGTCTAAAAAAACAAAGTTGCGGCGTGCGGCGAGGGTGAGTCTACCTAGGTCGTTGCACGAAGCCAGGGCACGGTGGCCGTCAGGGCTCCGGCGAGCAACACCGGGCCTCTGGACCGCGAGGAGCTGCTCCGGTTCCGCGTCCGTCCACACCGGTTCGGCAGTCGTCAAGACCTGGTGAGCGCCTTGCCTCCTCCTCGATTCGCGCCGCCTAGTTTTTTTTCGTGTCTATGGATGTTTAGCCGGATGTGGTTCGACAGAGTGGGGAGTGTCGTGAATTCGTGATGTTTGATTGTGCCGCCAGCATCCGATTTGGTAGCTCGGTTTGCTGATTCAGCTTTATACAACCAAAAACCTGATGCAAACTAGTATAAATGATGCTTATTTCTTGTGTATACTTGCTGAAACTTTCTCTACAACAAAAACCTGATGCAAACTAGTATAAATGGTCCTTATTTGTGAACATGTCGTGTTCTATTTGTTGAACTAAGTGCACTTGTGTTTGTGATGTATGAGACTATTGTTTGTGATGTATGAGACTATTGTTTGTTGCCTTGTTTCGATCCCATCTTATTTGACATGTCTTTGTGTGATCGACTTGTTGTCATGGATGCCACTGTTGTTTAGTTCATGCCACTGTTATATATCCATGCTCTCTTGCTGATTACAATTGCAAAGTGTTACATTTTTGGCAAAGACCATGTCAATTTTTTTATTTCATCGAGCCTTCGATCCGGCTTGCGAGCTTCACCGAGCCGGCTCGTCGAGCCTCGAGCCTTGTCCGGGAGGTCGAGGCTTGGCTTGCACCACCTTCGAGCCGAGCCGAGCCCGAGCCGAGCCTTGTCGAGCCCGAGCCGAGCCTCGAGCCTCGAGCTTCAGGTCCAGCCCTAATCCTACCAGTCTGTTAAGCTGGCAAAGGACAACCAGGTGCACAAGGGAAACTGATTGCGTGAGTGCGGGTACGAAATTGATGAAGGAAGGCGTGGATCGGTCTACGCACAAACACCTCATATGTGATCGTTGGTTCAAAGGTTTGAGGAGTATAAGGTGTGAACAGTTAGGCGTTCGGCCAATGAAGCGGCACACATGCTGGCGAAGATGAGCTGCGAAAATAAGAATTGTAATGTCTAGGACATTGTAGCGCTGGCTGTTATTATGTCTAGGCTGTACGTTGACGTTTCAGAAGTTTAATATATTTTTTTGCAAAAAAAAGTTTAATACAAATCACAGCGATTTGATTAAAAAAACACGTCTTTGGGCAATTGGGCCTAACTCTGGCCCAATCAATTTTACCCATCGGATCCTCTATATACTACCCTTTAAAAACTGCAGTATGATGCAATGTAAAACAACCCATATTATTTGCCAGAAAGAACATCTTGAGATCAGATTTTCCGAAGTCGGGTAGGGGTCAAAGCAAACGCAAGAACTTTATAGAATGTTGTGTAAAAATCGGCCATGACTAATATAAGGCACACTGGAACCATTTCAATTTTAACTACATAAATATTAAGGCTGTGCTTCAGTGTACCCCTCTCCCTAGAAATTAAAAGGGAAGCATTGTCTTTTATTACAATTAATTACGATTAATTAGTTGTTAATCCAAATTAGACTCCGCCGTCTTGCCGAAGCTTCCCGGCGATACGCTCGTACAGAGTTAGCTAACAATAGCTGATCGATTCCTTCCGCCTCTCCAATGTGTACGTACAAGCTAAGCTAGCTAGCACTCCGATCAATTGATCACTAGTAGCAACACGACACCAAGGCGCTCCTTCTCGTCGGGGCAGGGTACCTCCTGCTTGCTGTGGTAGTTGGCTCCGCTGTCCGGATCGCCGCCGTCTTGACGTACTCCGGTGAGCAGCGCACTACTACCTTTGGGGCTCTTCTCGGCCAAGCTAAGGCGTAGATCAAGGGGCCCCTGCTCACGCTCGCCTTCATCTACGTCCTGGAGATCGTCTGTGTCGTTCTTGTGTTGGTCACGGCATCGATTCTCGCCATTCTCATGGTGAAGCAGTACTTCGTGGCTATTTTTCTGGGCTTGCTGCTCGTCCTAGCCATCGCAACAAACGCACTGGTGGCCACCGGTCTATGATGTTGCGCATATTTACCAGTTTCTACAGGGCTAAGTACGATTCAATTAGTCGCTAATGACAAATTAATAATTTATCAATGGCCATCATACCCTTAATTACAATAATTTATCAATGGCCATCATACCCTTAATTACGAAGGGTACAGAGCGATCTCAGCCGTTGGTGAATTTAAATTTGGGGAGAGGGGGTACACCGAAGCAGAAGCCAAATATTAATATGATTGAATCTATGTACAAAATAAGTCTAGATACATTCGAATAAAGAAAATTGAAATGATGGGTCCACTGTGTCTTATATTAATGAACTGAGGGAGTAGTAGCCTACCAACACATAGACAATCAGTACTCCTAGCTGTCATGAATAGTTGTATAGTTCTTTAGTTTCATAACAAACATGTGCTTATTGAGTCATGAATCATTCAGTAAAGCATTCGCTTGTCATACATATAAAGAAAACCTTCATATGGCTCACAAATCACAAGCCGACGCACAAAACATGATTATACTGTTAGTTTATTGTGGAGTTTCCGCTCCGCCAACCAAGCATAAGATCTCACAACCACGGTTAAGATCATATGCAAGATAGCTTGACATAAAGGAAGAGCAACATTCGTCGCCGTTAGCAATTGTGAGGTATCAACATTAGCTCTCGCATTGCATCTGGTATCAATTGCCGATCTGTAAACTAGCTAGCTAAGTAAGCAGAGCTTGCTCTCGAATGCCTAAATGATTGTGTCACTGAGAATCGTCGTAACGAACTAACATAGTCAATGTGTACGTATCATGTGTGCATGATCGATGTAGCAGTACATGCAAATACATACCTGGTTGGCGACCCGGGACTGGGTGAACTCCCCATGCCTCCCCTAGTCGCCGACGGCGAGGATGGTCAGCGACCCGTCCAGCCGCAGCAGCTCGGCAGCCACGGGCACGGCGACCACGGCCACGATGAGGAGGAACATGACTGGATCCATGGCAGAGCTCTTGGGGATGTAGAGGAGAGGAGCGGAGACGATCGGCGACTGTCTCGTGTTCCAGATGATCAGTGAAACGAAGAACAGAGTGGTACACGTGCAATCCACCAAACATTCAGTCAGGGAACAGTATGGGTGGGTCGGTGGGAGGATTGGACATAAACTTGCAGAGACAACGTTCTAATTTATTCCACAGTCGGTACAATTGTTCAATTAATGAACAGGACAGAACAGAACGTTTAGTTATACAGATGTACGCTGGTGCCACACAGAGAAGACAGTAGCAAAAGCATTTGCTGCATCCCGTCGGTTCAGGCAGGTTAACAATGCTATAACATTATGGGGTCGGTAGTCCGATCTGTGAAATGGATCAGCTCACGATGGTGCCGGCGGCCGACTTGGTGAGGCCCCAGCTGTGCAAGACTGTGCCGGCGACGTCGTAGAAGGCGAGGTTCGCCTCCGCCGCGGTCAGCTGCATGGACAGGAACCCCTGCCCGTCGTAGAGGAACTCCATCTTGTCCGTGGTCGCCTTGAACTTGCCCGCCCACGCTTTTGATCCTCCGCCGCTTGTCACGAACTCAACAGGGCTGCACCCACACAAAGAAGATAAAGAAATGGAATATATTTTTCTGTTTTTTATATGAAGTTAACAACTTGATGGATGGACATGATCTCATCACCTGTCTATGCTGCTGATACGCTGAAGACAGTGATCGTGGCCGTTCAGGTACATGTCCACGCCATGGGTCTGCAAAAAGAGGTCAGAGAAGTGTTGGCCTTGGTGATTTTCAGGAGCAAGATTAAACAACTGATGGTGCTAATAATACATACAATACTCTAGGAGTTTGGTTACCTTGAGGAGTGGGAGGATGTTTTCACGGAGCTCGGTGGTGTTGCCGTGCTCGCAGCCGCTGCTGATGGGGTGGTGGCCGACGACGATCTTCCACGTCGCGTTGGACGCCGTCAGGGCGTCCTCCAGGTCCTTGAGGAGATTCTCGATGTAGGTGTCACGAGGAGCCACGTTTCTCCAGTCGAACTTGCTCTCGTTCCAGTACTTGAGCACGAAAGGCGACGTGTCCACCAGGAAGAAGTCCACGATGTCCTTTTTGTTTAATTTGTTCAGCAAAATACAAAGATAGAATCTTTTGTAAGAATTTATAGCAGGAGGCCGTGGGTTCAATTAAGACGCATAGTACTATATATACCCGCTTCAACGATGAATGACTTGTTCCTTGCGCTCCTCAATCACCGCGTGAGCTGGCGCGGAATCTCTCTCTCTTTAATTCGCGAACGACTGAATCGATCGAGCAGGTCCTCGTTTTGTCGCCCACAACTACTCGAACCCACATGAAAAGGAAAAAATCACAACTACGCGAGCACATAATACTCAACGGATCGGAACGCACACGACACGCCTCTCTTGTTGACATCGATCGATCGCTGCGAGCACATACGATTGCATTGATCAAAGAGATACGTACGTGCACAGACGTGATCGGCCTTTGCTGGGCTGGCTCCCAATCTGCGCACGCGCGAGAAAATGGAATGGCTGCCTCAGTTTCGGCCCAAAATAGCGCAAGGGCCCTTTTTCAACTGTTTGGAGGTACAGATATGACTAGCTACAAGTATATATAATCTACACTAGCTAGTCACGACTGCATGCACGCATTCACGTTCACGGCCTAGCTAGGGAATTTACACACACACACTCCCTTTCTCTCTGGAATGCTCTTAAAGGCGAACAAAGTTTCAAACAACAAAAAAAAAAAGTACCATGGCTCTCATGTATATGGAAGTGACTTAAATCACGATTTAGAGAAAAATAACACAAAGTAGTCTAGACTTATTAACAGTACTTTGCATCATCAACATAGTCACTCAACCACATCATCTAGGTTAAATACTTGAGCAACACAAGCTTTGCACGTTACTAGGGTTCTCGATTAGTGCCAGCGGACAATTATTACGTGCCACATTATGTGCTTTGCACGTTACTAGGAGACGGTTATTGCCTTCACCTTCCATCTCGTCACCACATGTTATTAGATTCCTTATTTCATGCTAGGATAACCTAACTTCTTCACTCTGCATGAAATCATCTCAATCAAACGACAAATTATATCTCTAGTCTATGGTGTTGGTGAGGCCATGGGATGCACGCCGACGACGCCTCTTGTTCTTGTCGCCAAACTAAGTGAATGAATGGGACCCCAGCATGGTGACGTCCCTAGCAAGTGTGAAGAGGTTCCCACCGGACTCGACGTGCTTCACACTCTTCACCGAGCATGATGGCGTTGACGGGTTGTACGCTAGCAGACTCTTCAATACTTAAGAACATGTTAAATCTAAATATATTTTTGTCAATTACTAACAATCTATTTTTCTAATGGACGGGAGCGACAACGCGTGCCTACATGATCTAGTAACTATTACCTATCAATCCATCTGCCACATTGCTATTTCCGATGATACAACTAACACAATGATAACATCGGAGAGAGGCTGCATCATGACGATCATGCAAACTTATAGTTTTATTTTGAGAGACGATTATTAGCGAATTGCATTTGCCATTTCGTCATTCTGCGTTATTTGGGTCGCTCGTGACGTTGCGACATGTTATTAGGGTGATTATTTTATGGTAGGAGAGCCCATGATGTGGACGCGCATTATTAGGGTCATTATTTTATACTTGGAGACGGTTATTGATTGCTTATCATTTCATGTGTTAGCAACGTTACCATGTTTTATTGCGGTTATAAAAAAGGACATCGGTAACGCGTGACAAACTAGATAACGCTTGTTTAGATAATCATTAGTCATAACAAATGGGCAAGAAAACTCAAAAGGTATTTATCTTATAGTCTTCCAAAAGAAGTTGTGTGTTTTACATCCGAAACTTTGTGTGCGGGGAGGCCAGAATAAAATAATAGGCAATAGATTTCTCTCATAACATAGAATATGGACGAACGACGACGAGGCGACACATGAAATGGTCGGTAATAGCCATCTTGGTTCTGCCCGCCTCCTAAGTTGACCGCTCGGATATGGGATCGGGGTTTAGCGACAAGTCAGCCAGTGATGGCATCACGACTCACGAGGTGCTCGATGTGTCTAGGATGCCTACGGAGGTGGACACCACGACGATGAGGAACAATCGGTCAATGGGTGTTTCATCGTGCGGTCGGACACCAGCAAGACGTGCGACTTGGGCATGGGTGCATGGTGGAGCATGTTGGCGCGGTCTAAGGCGTTGTCGAGGGTGGTGACGAGCTATGTCGACGAATGCCGTTACATCGGACAAACGAACCCGGCCATGACTATTCTAACTCGCGGAGACGCATATGTACCATACAACCTACCTCATGCTGAAATCAATCAAACGGTACGGAGCTACTCCCTCCGTTCGGATTTAATTGACACACATTTTGTTACACATGGATGTATCTAGACATCAAACAAGTATAGATACATCCATATTTAGACAAAATCAAGTCAATTAATTTGGAACGGAGGGAGTACTACGTAGCTTGGTAATCACTTCATAGCAAAAGGTTCCCACGCCACTTCATAGCAAAAGGTTCCCACACATCACGTATGTGGTAGCTCGTTGTTTATGTAGCTAGCTCTCTAGCTATACTGAGCACGTACGAGCTAGCACGAAGTCATGTTCAAAAAAAAAAAAACTAGCACGAAGTAGGACTGTACAAGTATATATTAATGTGATACTCGTGATGGAAGATTCTCCCTGAAAGAAACTCCAATCTCCACCCTGCATGCATACTTGATCCGTGTGGATTGGTCTCCGGCCAATGAGATGCAAGGGAGCAGCCTCCCGCGGATGGAGCCCATCCCAACCCGGCCGACCCACTAGATCGATCCCATCCAATGATGACAATATCGATAAGCTCGTGCACACAACCAGCTCAGATACGTACGTGTCGGTGTCTTGTCTCTATATTTTTTTTTTTTATTATAGAGGAAATCATGGACTACGTGCATGCTTTCGAACGAATTGTTTTGTCGAAGAGAATTGAAGTATACTCAACACGTCTCGATAACCCTTTCATGCAACTAATTAATCAGAATAATAGTGGTCAGTGAAGATCGCGTCAGCGTAGATTAGTTTATGCTTCCGTCTTATTTAGTCTCTCGGTCTCCAAAACTGTTGGCGTATAAATTTAGTGTAAAAATCAATATTTTTTTTTGTGTTTGACCGAGTATATATACACAAAATATATATATATCAAACCAATATTAATAGATCTACCATGGTTGAACCCGTATTCCTGCCATTATTCGGGAGGCCATAGCACATAGTCTCCCTTTTGTCAATTTTCCACCGGTATTTTGTTTTGACAGTTTTCATGTCCGTTTTCGGAGGGTTATAGCAAATTGTTTACGTTTTTATCTAAGTAGGCATTCTCTAATAGCATAAAATATCGAGTCTTTCTAAATACATCAAAGATTTGACAGTTTTCCAGCCTGTTTTTTCGACAGTTTTCCCGCCGATTTTCAGAGGCGATATCACACACATGTTTGGGGCTATACCGCTCAATTTTCACAACATGTTGTTATCTAATCATGTAGATTTATTTGATTAGCGTAAAAATGTCGTGTCTTTCAACATGCATGAAATAATTGGCAGTTTCCTTGCTCGTATCCATTTTATCAGTTATCCCGCAAGTTTTTAGATACTATAACGAACATAACTTTTGTGTTTTACCGTCCAATGTTCATGACAAAAGATCCCTCCCAAAATTACCTGGCGACGGGAGATTTCATATTCTGCAAGGCGAAACTTTTGCGTACGAGCTTCGATGGTATATTGCTATGGCCATTAGAAAGGTCTTGGGAAGTTAGGTTTTCCATGACTTGTACTTTTCACGATCGGAACAAAAGCGATATCACACTCTTACTTTTTGGACTTTACCACCAATATAAGACAATTTAATTAATTAGTATATCTAGTATCTCAACATTAGAATGACTTCATATACACAAGTTAAATGGACCGGGAAAACCCTCAGGGGGACGCAAAATGAATACAATGTGGTCAAGTACTAAAATGTTTTGCAGGAAAACAAATACCGGTTGGAAAATTTCAAAACTAGAGGGAAAAGGCCAAAATAATGTCTCCGTAACCATCGATTGTTTGTGGGAGACATCATAAAATAACGACTCTCATTACGCGGGACGATGCAACGACGGATAAAATGAGGGGTAATAGCTATGTGTAGTAGCATAAAACAAGGACACCACTAACACACGACAAACCAGACAAGGCTTGTTTAGATAATCGCAAGTCGTGAAAAATGGACGAGAAAACTCAAGAAGTATATGTGTTATAACCTCACGGAACCTGTGTGTTATAGCCTCCGGGGAAGATGCAAGAATAAAATCATATTTCTTGATGCGAAACTTATAAGTACGATCTTAGGGAGCCTGTTTTTCCATGACTTGTACCCTTTGTGATCTGATAAAAAATGACCGCGCACAAAGTTTCTGAGTTTTCCCGCCAAATACGTCATTCTAGAGTATTCCGCCAATATTTTCAAGGCTATATAGCACATTGTTTCCCATTTGGCGGTTTTCCCGCACGTTTTTATTTTGGCAGTTTTCCTACCCGCTTTTGTTGGGTTATAGCAAAACATTTTGGCATTTGTCCCATCCAATATTGCAGACTATGACACACATAATTATTGGAGTTTTCACGCTCAAATTTTTTGACCGGTAATTATCTAAGTAGGCATTATCTAGTTTGAAAGCATAAAATATCTATTCTTTCTAAATGCAGGATAGACTTGGTAGTTTTTCCGTCCTTTTTAAATAGTTTTCCCACCCATTTTTTGGATAGTTTTCCCGCCGATTTTCAAGATCGATAGCACACATATTCTACTTTTGTAATGCTCAATTTTCACGACATGTTATTACATAATTGTGTCGATTTAGTTTATAAGCATAAATATCGTGACTTTCAACATGCATGAAAGACTTGGCCGCTTTCTTGCCCGTATCCATTTTGGCAGCTATCCCGACTGTTTTCAGAGGCTATAACACACATAAATTTTAAGTTGTAATGTCTAATTTTCACAACCAAAGTTCCCCTCACGAAATTACTGGGCGTCCGGAGATTTCATATTCCGTGAGACAAAACTTCTGCGTACGAGCTCCAGTCGAGGCTATGCCGTGGACATTAGAAAGCTCTTGGGGAGTTAGGTTTTCAATGACTTGTACTTTTTGCGATCTGACCAAAAGTGATAGGACATATTATATTTTGGTTTTCCCGCCAATTTTGTGATCAATTATTATGTAATACAATTGTATCTAGTTTGTGTATCTAGTCTCTCAAGTCC
Organism: Poa pratensis; assembly: GCA_947311845.1. NCBI lineage: Eukaryota > Viridiplantae > Streptophyta > Magnoliopsida > Poales > Poaceae > Poa > Poa pratensis. The sequence continues at coordinate 66,685,003 of CAMZMU010000049.1, read as the reverse complement.
AGCATGAGATCGTGTACGAAAGTTATGGCTAGTGGAAAATGCATCTACACCTTCTCGAAAATGGGGCGGCAAACACTCTGGTGGGACGCTAGAAAGTGGTCAAGCCCTCGAATATTATCCGGGTAAAGAAAGATGGGTGAGAAAACCTAAAAAAACTAGCGACAAAAGGCCAAAACGATGTCTGTGTAACCGTCTATTGTTTGTCGAAAGATAGCATAAAATAACGACTCTCGGGAACGTGAGATTATGAAACGACAAATAAAAGGACGGGTAACAACTATAGTGGAGCGCTATTCAGTAAAACGACAGATAAAATGTCGGATAAAAATGACAACAAGGAACAGTTTGTCAGTGGGTGTTTCATTGTGCGGTTGGACACTACCAAGACATGCGACTTGGGGGTGGGGGGGGGGGGGGGGGGGGAGGGGGCAGGGCGCATGGTGGAAGATGTTGGTGCGGTCTGGTCGATGACGAGCGGCATCGTCGAATGTTGCACGGCGGACGGACTGACCCGACCGTGACTACTCTCTCTCTCTCGTGGAGACGCACACGTAGCATTAAAAGGGTAGGCTCGTGGTGAAATTTAGTATGGAGGTAGCATAGAATAAGGACACTAGTACTACGAGACAAACTATATGATGTTTTTTTAGATAATCACTAAGCATGAAAAATGGGCGAGACAACTTAAAAGTATGTGTGTTATAGCCTCCGGTGAAGACGCGCCAAAATAAAAAGTAGACGATAGCTATCTTATAGTATAAAATAAGAATGTGTGACAACGAGGCGACACATGAAATGGTAGGAAATACCCATCTCAGATCTGCCTCCTCCATTGACCTCTCGCTTATCGGATCGGGGTTCAACGTTCGTCCAGTCGGCCGATGATGGCATCACGAGGTGCTCGATGTGTGTAGGATGCCTACGGAGGTGAACGCCACGACGACGAGGAACAATCGGTCAATGGGTTTCATCGTGCGGTCGTACACCACCAAGACATGCGACTTGGACAGGGCGCGCATGGTGGAGGATGTTGTCGCAGTCTAGGCGGTGACGAGCGACGATGTCATCCAATGTCGTAACGGCGAACAGGCGAACCCAGCCCTCGCGCGGAGATGCACACGTAGCATCTCTTGGTGAAATATAGTGCGGAGCTAGTTTTGTAATTTTGGTGGCAAAAGGCTCCCACACACATGACGTATATGTGGTAGCTAGTTGTTTACTTGGCTAGCTAGCTACCTAGCTCTATCGAGCACGTGGTAGTACCTAGCAGAGCTAGCACAAAGTAGCACACATGAGATGGACGATTCTCTGGAACTCCAATCTGCACCGTGGATGGCTCGTCGATCCGTGTCGACTGGTCTCTCGCCAATGAGATGCAAGGAAACAGCCTCCTGCGATCGCGCCACTCCAACCCGTCGCACCGAGACATTTTGAGTTTTGCGCCAAAATTTTGGTTTTGTGTCGAGCGGGAATTTTGAACCCAAACCCGCGAGACGAAAATTTGGGCTAAGCTGTGACCCATCCCGAATCTCACACCCATGTCGCGTCATTTTCCATCCAGTCCACCGACTCCTCCTCCAGATCCCCTTTCTGCCGCTCCATCGCCCGGCGATTCCGGCCGGCTCCGGCTACTTCTCAAGCTGCAGACCACTGCCAAGTCGGCTGGAGGAGCTGCGCAGCTCGCCGGCGTCCTTGGAAACGGAGGGCAGCTTCACCGACGCCTACGCGGACCAGGACGGGACGGAGCTGGCCATGCTCCACATCGGCGGCGAGGTCGGCCTCGGCCGGCCAGTTCCGCGCCGAGAAGGCCGGATGCCGCGCGGACAAGACGTCCTATAGCGCTGCAGAGGTGCTGACGTGGTATCCCAGGGCCGAGCTCGTCACAGCCATGGAAGGAACGGATTCCATCCCGTACGCTGGTTCTGATGCCGAGATCTGCAGGTACAAAGCATCGACCCTATCTTCCTCTCTCCGCTGTTATTATTTTAGTATCACATTAGGTAGAAACAGCAAGGTCAGCTTGATTACGAGATGCGATCCAAGCTTTGCTCTGTTTTCCAAAACAGATATCTTTGCTGATTTATACTGTGTGTCTTTGTGTGCACTATTCATGAATTTTGGCTACTTCTACATGGATACGATCTATTAGATTATACTGGCAGCTGTTTTGGTTAGTAGATGCGCCTGGAAATTTGCAGTCTTTCCTCAAAGTCTTTGTCCTAGTCAGTCAAATTAACGTGCCATATATGCATATGAACAGGTGACGGTTGCAACGGCGATTTGGCGCTGGAGACACAGAGATTGAGTGGGGTCAGCGGCGACCACCGCCGTGCTCTTGCCTCCGACGACCAGCGCCGATGCAGGAGCCGCGCAGCTCGCTGGTGTCCTTGTAAACTAAGAGAAGCTTCTGCGTCGCCTGCGCAGACCACGGAGGTGACCATGCTCTACATCAGTGGCCTCGGCCGGCCAGCTGGGCTGGCCGATTGCCATGGTGGCACCAAGATCCCATGGCGACATAGTGGTGCTGATGTGGGATCCCAGGGCCAAGGTCGTCACAGCCATGGACTCTGACAGCAACTTGTCGCGCCCTCGCCGGCAGGAGCGGATGTTGTGCTCTATGCTCGTTCTCACGCCGAGATCTGTAGGTACAAAACGTCGACCCTATCCTCCTCTTCGATATCTTATTATCGCCAACAGCAAGATGAGCCTGAGGCGTTTCTCTGATTTCTAAAGCAGAGATTTTTGCTGATTTCTAGTGTGCGTCTCTATGTGCACTTTGCGTGGATGATAACTTCTACACGAATACAATCGATTAGATTATCCTGGCAGTTCATTAGATTTTTGCTGATCCCAGGGCGCTGATGTCGCATCCCAGGACCGAGCTCGTCATAGCCATGGACTTCCACGACAGACCAGCGCTCTCCTCGCCGGAACGGATTTGATCCCCTAGGTTGCCTCCAACGCTGAGATATGCAGGTAACGATCATTCTCCCGTTGTGTTATTATTCAAGTATCACCTCAAGCTGTAACAGCAAGATCAGTTTGACTATGAGATGTGATCCAGGCTTTGGTCTGGGCGGCGTGTAGCTCTCACAATCGATTAGATTATTCTGGCAGTTGTTTTGGTTAGTGGAGGGCCTGGAAATATGCAGACTTTCCTCAAAGTCTTTAGTCCTAGTCAATTTAATGCTCTATATATGCATATTGAACAGGCAACAGCTGACATGCGATTTGGTGTGGGAGACGGAGAGATTGAGTTGGAGCAGCTCGCCGGCGGGTGGCGACCACTGCTGTGCTCTTGCCGGCACCGACGACCACACCATGTGCCCTCCTGCTCGGGCCTACACGCCGCCCAGACCAAGGCTCTACAGGCATGTGAGCACTCCTGCCCCGACCTAGTTGACGAACAAAGCCTACTGCCACACAGAGGTATAAATCCCTCATTTCAGTTGTTGTTTTACATGTTTCAAGTGTTTTTTTGGCAAAGCACTACAGCTATAGCAGCAGCTAAAGTCTTTTTTATGTTTGCAGCACTTCTAACACGCGACGTGCATTGGCCCTGGCTTGCCATCCGTAACTTGCGCCCGGTGTGTTGTTACAAGCTGCGCACTCATGACCCTAAGTATGAGAAGCGGTTGTCCAGCCGGCGTGCTGCTCGTGGCTTGACAGCATATCTGGGTACACATGCAGATTTGACCTTGGGTTGCTTGGTGGCATGCACTGGTTGCAATTCCATGAAAGTTTGGTGAGACACCTCACTCTCTTACTACCAGTTAGGATGCTTGGAGGTCCCTAGAGTCATTCTTTGTTTTTTCAAGTGTTAATGTAGCTGTTCTGATTGTGAATTGAGTGGTGAGAACAATCGTCAGAGCTTCTCTATATATGACCTGGTGCTTCAATAATACAGAAAACCACTTTCGTCACGCAATGCTTGTTTTATTTGAATTGTTTGGGATGGATTAATTCTTTTTTCTTCTTCTACTGGACTGTTAGGCTGCAATATATATAACCCAACTGTACAAACTACAGAGTGTAATAGAATCTGCCTAGTATATGCATTGTTTGTAGATTCATGATACTTGGATAGTTCTTTATTTGTAGGCAAGATTAATGCAACACATGAAACAATCATCAGAGAAACAGAATAGTCGTTTGAATGAAGAAGAGTTAGATGTGCTGAATGCTTGGCGTCATATATATTGCCAAACAAGAGACGAAACTTCCTGCCTGAACTGCTTGAAATATATGAACTATGACCTTCTGTCTTCTGTTTCTATTTTCTTTGAACTTAGTCCATTATGCTTTAATTTCTGTTGGCAAAATGCTTAGAATATAAATAAAATGACATTATCTGATTTTTTGAATTACTGCTATGTAGCACATCTGCACATGTAGATAATTCGTTTAACCACATCTATTTGGTTTGTAGTTTCAGAAGTCTGAGCACATGAATCTGATAACTTTTTATGGAACTGTTGAGTTCTTTAATCAAGACCACAATCCGTGCACTAGTTAGGAGTACTTATTTTGACTAATTTGATTATAGTGATATGTTAGTAAGTTCAAACTCTATAGTATTGAAATGCCCCATTTCAAGTGTTGGTTTGCGTGTTTGAAGTTTTGTTTGGCAAAGCACCACGGCTGTAGCAGGAACTAAAGTCCTTTGTATGTTGGCAGCAATTCTAAAACTTGGCGATCATTGGCCCATGGCTCACCATCCGTAACTCGTGCCCGGTGTGCCGTTACAAGCTGCCCACTGATGACCCTGAGTATGAAAAGCAGGGGGCGAGGTGGTGTGCCGCTGTGTGGCTTGACAACACAGTTGGGTACAATTGCATGACATTTAGGTGAGGAACCTCGCTCTCTGACTGCCCAGTTAGGAAGTATGAAGCTCCCTAGAGTCATACTTATTTGGTTTCAAGTGTTGATGTGGCTGTTCTTACTAGGAAATGAATGTTGAGAACAATCGTTTGAGCTTCTGTATATATGACATGGTGCTCAAGTAATACTACAAACCTCACCAATGCTTGTTTTATTTGTATTGCTTAATTAGTAGCTGCTGAGTTTCTTGACATGGTTCTCGAGTAAATTATTTTTCCCTGATTAACATTCTAGCATGTATATGATGGGCTATTTTCTACCAATGCTGATAGGCTAGTTCTAGAATCATGTACTATATGTTAGCATGATTGCCTGCACTGAATACTTATTTATCATGGGTCTGCATGGTTTAGGTGACCTTCTCTTGTCTCCTCTGCATGTGATGTGAAATCATGGGTCGAGGCATATGGTTATGATGTGGTCCGGTCATTCGGAGCCGATGGCGATCTACTACTACTTATTTATCTGGGTGTCATGTTTGTTTGATGTACATGTATTTCCTGCATTGTAGGGACAACTGTTTCCTGCCTTTTAGGGACAACTGCTCCTGTTGCGAGCAGTGAGTTGGTTGCCGTGGATGTAGTTCTGTTGTGCTTTGTAGGGACAACTTATTTTAGTTCATTTTGTTACTGCTGGGTGTGTACGCAATGGAAATTATGCATGTATGGATGCAGTTGCTTTGGACTTGATTGTCATTTCCGTCGTGCTGCATCTGTTGCCAGAAAAGCCTATATGGAATACTAGAAAAATCATGCCGGCTCCAGCTAGCTTGAATTTTAGGCTGCATAGTTTCTAGCGATTTGTAGCGTTGACCCTATTTTAGATGATTTACTTACAGAGAAATGACTAGTAAGTACAAAGGTTGTGAGCGAGAACCACAGTAGAAGAAAGGCCTGAAATTTGCATACATATACACCTGACACTTGATATTTAATTGGACTGGTGGCAGACCAGGAATGTCGTTTCTCAGCTCAATTTGAGACTCATGTGCTACTCACCTCATCCTGGTACAAAATTTGAGTGGCACTGCTTGCACTTTTGTGAGGGCTTGAGTTTGTGAGGGCTTTTGTATTTACTATGTTGTGGCATTGCTTGCACTTGTTGCAGCTGATCTTAACCTGTGGCTAAGTTGGTTGCACTTTTATGTTTGTTTCCACAAAATGTTGCCCATGATGAATTCTGTTGACTTATGGATGCATGTGCTGCTGATTGTAGAAACATGGATTTTTCTGCCCTAAAACTGTTGGCGAATTGTTGCTTGACTTGGAGCTTCGTTTCTATATTCATTGGTTTTTTCTTTTAATAATAATGTTAGAACGGACAAGTTCCAAGTCCTTTTAACCTGACCTCCAAAATAAAGGTGTTGCAAATGTTTTGACCCTAAGCACTTCCTTTTTGTTTGTGTTTTTGTATTTCAGCGGAGAAGTGTAGCTGGAGCTAGCTGGAGGTAGCCATGGCTGCCGGATCTGCCCGACTGGCAGTGGTGGCCGTCTTCTTCGACTCCGTGATTTTGGGTAAGTTTCTGGTTCCGTCTAAGCAATCTGTCGCCAAGTTTTACTTGTACCCATCACATGCTAGTAGTATGCGGAGCTATAAATTCTTATAATTGTCACTTGATTGACGTTCTGTTGTGCACATGTTGGTGCTTGTAGTTTTCTCTGTTGAGGAATGTTTTCTTCTGCCGCAGAGGTGAACCTTTATTTGTTGTTGTGCAGGAGTTTCTTTGGTCAGACGTAGTTGGACGCAAGGGATTGTGGAGCAGTAGTAGCCATTCCAGGAGCGACTCAGCGCCGTACGACTCCTAGGTGTTGTTATCATTCAAACATGTTGCTTCATGGACTGCATAGGTGTGGATCACCTTGTGTGCATTGGTTTGTGGATTACCTTGTCGTTCTCATGGTTAGGAGCAGCCGAGCAGGTATCTAGTTGAGGAGCGATGCCCAGGTTGACCTGTGATTCCTGGACAAATACGCTGCGTCCTTGTGTGCATGTTAGAGAAACCCGGCTCTACTTTTTGCAGGGTTATTTTGTCGTGGATGTGCATCCCTCCCCGAGTGTTTATGATGTGATGTAAAATAACCTCCGAGTTTTTGCAGCAGCTAGCTGTTGCCTTGACATGAGATTCATGTACAGTTAGTCTTTTTTTACCATTTATTATTTTCTGTGTGATCTTGATGATCGAAAAAGGGCAAACGTCATATTTCTGTCTGGAATATATTTTGTTTTTTATTTGTATCTTTTCATGGCGGATACTGGCCATTTTCTGTATGGTGTATGATGACGTAATCTCGAAAAAGGGCAGAGGTCTCTTCGAAATCGAGGTAATGACTTTAAAGTCGTCGAAGGTTGGACCGAGGACGCCCAGGTTGCCCTAAGATTCCTGGGCAAACACGCTGCGTCATTGTGTACATGTTAGAGGAAATCTGGCTAATTGTTTGCATTATTATTTTGTCGTGGCTGTACATAGCTCCCAAGTGCTTATGATGTGATGTAAAATAACCTGCCAGTTTATCAAATTCATGCAGAGTTAGTCTTTTTTTACCATTTATAGTTTTCTGTATGATCATATTTTGTTTTGATTTGTATCTTTTCATGGCTGGTACAGACCATTTTTTTTGGAAGTACTGGTCTGTTTTCGTAGCAGTTTTTGTCTATAAAGTGAAATACCAATTAGACCATATTGTTCTTGCAAAAAAATGCGAACGAACTCCAAAACCCTGATTAGTAGTAGCCAGCTGAGGAACCGAGTAGCATGGTATGTGCTACGGAATCATTTGTTTTGCAGTGAAATCTTAATTTATCTAGTGTAAACAAACATTTACTATGAGTGATAGAATCAAATTTTCTATTCTATGGTAATATTTCTATCTTCATACATGAAAACATCATTTTAATCCGATGGAAAACTCTAATTGTCTCCCATAAAAATAATATATTCCTCTAGTTATCTGCTAAATCTGTTGCTACTTAGAGATGATTTTGGCTGGATTGAAATTTGTTAAAGATGTACAGGAGGAGCACCAGCAACTACGGAAACCAATAACGTAAATTTCTCTTTACTTGAAACACCATGATGAAGCACCGTACTAGCTGAGGAAATAGAATAATGGGATGGAGGTTTATCTCTCCTCTCACATGCCGGTACCCCTCCATCGATTATTTTACTAGGTACTGCTCTGCACACAGATGAGTAATTAATGCTGCCATAGTGCCACGTCACTGATCCGTGGCATGGTGTATCCCAACCATTCATTCTATACATAGCTCAACGAACAAAGGGCAGAGATACGACGAATTGAAATTGCTGGTAGCTCCTTCTTTCCTTCCCGCCTGTACCGCTCTCTTCCTCAAATTCATACGCCATTCCCTCCATCCAATCCTTCTCTATAAATATGAGGCCATCACCACAAGAGCCGTGTGCGGTATCGCGTGACTTGTGACTTTGGACTTTGGCGAGGCGGAGGCGGAGTGTTGCGTTTGCCATTTCGTCATTCTGCGTTATTTAAGGTATGATACTCGGTTTATTTATCTATTATAATTTCGGGAGTCACTGTTGACAACACAAAACCATGGTGACATTGCGGGTGGCGTGTGTGACTCTATGGTGTTAGATGTCACTATAAAATTGTGTGTTTGGACTTTAAGGTGTGACAAACCTACGCAGTAATTGTGGTGTTCGAACTTTAAGGTGTGCTTTGTATCCCTACATGGCGCGCCAGATGTCGTGTCTCGATGCACGGACACCGGGAGTATAGGATACCCCCTTTTAGGTTCGGCACGGGGCGCGAAGGAGGCTGAGAATCGTCTTCTCGGGCGGAGTCTAGATCAAGCTCTCCTCTCCACGATCAAAGCATGCAACCAAAGGGAAACAAGGAGCTATCCAGGTTCAGGCCGCCCGGAGGCTAAAAGCCCTACTCCTGCATGTCTGGATCGATGGGTTCTTCATAGTGTAGCTTACAATGGAACCTCCCGGATGGGGTACCCGGAAGGGTTTTGGCTGGAGGTAGAAGAAGGACAGATCCTGACCCGGTGGAGATCACCTTCCCCTCCACCTTCGCAGCCCTAGACTAGTCTTGCTCTGGTCGGTCTTGTGCCTTGGTTCGACCTTGTGTTATTTCTCCTTTCCCACCTTCCTTCCCCCGTGCCTTGGTCCTCCTTTTATAGGCTAAGGGGTTGCCACAGGGTCACGTGGTGGGCATGAGGGACCTTCGGGGTAAAGGACCCTCCTCATCTAGTTTAGGAGGAGCGAAGGCCTCTCCTCAGCCTAGCGTCTCCTTTGGGTTAGGTGGGAGCGTCCGCCTTAGGGTGGACATGAGTTGACACCACCACGGGATGTGCTTCCCGCCCGCGCTGCCTTCGCCTTGCTTCCCAAGTCTTCTGTGGTGAGGTGGAGAGCTTATCCACAGGGACGTGGGGAAGTACCCGAGAGGGAGCCTGGCCTCCTGCCGGGAACTCGGGCTCTCGGGTCCTTCCAATCATTGGAACACTGTTTTCTGTCACTTTTGTTACATGTTTGCTTGCTGCCATTTTTATTACAGATTACAAATATCACTTGTTACCATCCACATTACTTGCATTTTACCATCTCTTCGCCGAACTAGTGCACCTATACATCTGACAAGAGTATTGGGTGTGTTGGGGACACAAGAGACTTCTTGTATCTTAATTGCATGGTTGCTTGAGAGAGATATCTTTGACCTCTACCTCACTGAGTTGATAAACCTTGGATTACTCACTCAAGCGAAATTTGTTGTTGTCCTACAAACATCTGCACTTGGAGGTCCAACACTGTCTACAAGAATAGAAGCGTGTAGTAGACATCATCGCCCCCTCGTAGATCTTGGGTTTCACCCTAGAGATAGTCCCCTCTCTCAAAACAATGTCTTCCACATGCCATTGGTAGACACAACCAATTAAGGCCGGACCTTGGATTTTTACCCAGAAAGGTAAGGATTTGAACTTCACATGTACTGTCGCCCCACTTACATACCGCTGCTACGATTTCTGAAGCTACAAGCAAGTTCCTCATCGCCGCCAAAGGCTCCAATCACCATTACTAGTCCTCCAATCTCGGCTTCCATGACATTCTCCGCCTCTGATTTTGTCATGTATTTGCCATGATGGCAATTAATATAAGCAGAGCTTCGCGCCGCTCCCTCCGGCGCGACCGAATCCCATCCGATTCAGCCGTCTCTAGGCATAAACGTCCATGCGAGATCACCGGCGGAGCCTTCCGGAACCCGCCACTCCGGCCAGATCAAAGAGGATAGACGTCAGGAAAATCTTCGTCTTGACGCGAGAAGAACCGAAGGACCATGGACGAGGAAGAGACATGAGAGGATCTCCATTGGCCATCCACCAACCACGACGGGTGCGTCCCCATCGGCTAACGCGGCCCGAGCCGCCATCCATCAATGAAGGACCACCACCCGACCCTGGGGCCGCCGCCCCAGCTCCCAACCTCCGCCGCCAACACCATGCAGTCCGGGGCGACGCGGAGAAGTGACCGGAGGGCTCCCGCGGGGGAGGAGGCAGCCCCGCCGCCGCCGTCGACCGAGCGGCCTAATCCCGTCGGCGTCCTCTGGCGGCAGTAGGGATGGCGGCAGCGGAGATGCGCTGGGCAGCGGCTAGGGTTTCCGCCCGAGCCGCCCCCCAGGAGAGCGACGAACACATTCCAATAAAGAAAATAAGTCTAGATAGATTCAAATCAAGAAAGTTGAAATGAAGGGTCCAGTGTGCACGGAGGGAGTAGTAGTCTTATCAACACGTAGACAATCAGCACTCCTAGGCTCCTAGCTGTCATGAATAGTTGTATAGTTCTGCTCTGCCAGCCAAGCATAAGATCCCACAGCCACGGCTAAGACCATGTGCAAGATAGCGTGACATAAAGGAAGATCAACATTTGTCGCCGTTAGCCATTAGCCCTGGCATTGCATCTGCCATCTGGTATCAATTGCCGATCTGTAAACTAGCTAGCTAAGTAAGCAGAGCTTGCTCTCGAATGCCTAAATGATTGTGTCACTGAGAATCGTCGTAACGAACTACGACATAGTCAATGTGTACGTGTCAATGCGTGTCACAGAGACAACGTTTTAATTTATTCCACAGTCGGTACAATTGTTCAATACATGAACAGGACAGAACAGAACGTTTAGTTATACAGAGGTACGCTGGCGCCACACAGAGAAGACAGTAGCAAAAGCATTTGCTGCATCCCGTCGGTTCAGGCAGGTTAACAATGCTAGTATAACATTATGGGGTCGGTAGTCCGATCGGATCAGCTCACGATGGTGCCGGCGGCCGACTTGGTGAGGCCCCAGCTGTGCAAGACTGTGCCGGCGACGTCGTAGAAGGCGAGGTTCGCCTCCGCCGCGGTCAGCTGCATGGACAGGAACCCCTGCCCGTCGTAGAGGAACTCCATCTTGTCCGTGGTCGCCTTGAACTTGCCCGCCCACGCTTTCGATCCTCCGCCGCTTGTCACGAACTCAACAGGGCTGCACCCACACAAAGAAGATAAAGAAATGGCTTCAAAAAAAAAAAAAAAGATAAAGAAATGGAATGTTTTTTTTTTCTGTTTTTATATGAAGTTAACAATTTGACCGATGGACATGATCTCATCACCTGTCTATGCTGCTGATACGCTGAAGACAGTGATCGTGGCCGTTCAGGTACATGTCCACGCCATGGGTCTGCAAAAAGAGGTCAGAGAAGTGTTGGCCTTGGTGATTTTCAGGAGCAAGATTAAACAACTGATGGTGCTAATACATATAATACTCACCTTGAGGAGTGGGAGGATGTTTTCACGGAGCTCGGTGGTGTTGCCGTGCTCGCAGCCGCTGCTGATGGGGTGGTGGCCGACGACGATCTTCCACGTCGCGTTGGACGCCGTCAGGGCGTCATCCAGGTCCTTGAGGAGATTCTCGATGTAGGTGTCACGAGGAGCCACGTTTCTCCAGTCGAACTTGCTCTCGTTCCAGTACTTGAGCACGAAAGGCGACGTGTCCACCAGGAAGAAGTCCACGATGTCTTGTTTGGTTGTTCACCAAAATACAAAGATAGAACTTTTTGTAAGAATTTATAGCAGGAGGCCGTGGGTTCAATTAAGACGCATAGTACTATATATACCTGCTTCAACGATGAATGACTTGTTTACGGACGTCCACCGGCTGTCGACTTCGCGGATGGCCGGGCTTTGCTGCGCCAGCGCGTCGCCGGTGTAGTCATGGTTGCCAAGCACTGCAACTCACACCAGACTAATTAAGTCTTTAGACATAGTAGTAGGATCGTGTACAGTAGCATGCATGCATGATCTTTTCGACAAAAAACAGTTAGTAGTTGTGGTGGCATGCATGCATTACCGATGTACCAGGGCTTCTGGAGGCTCTCGGCGGTGTAGACCGCGGTGAAGGACGCCTTGAAGAAGGCCGTGTCGTTGTCGCCGGCGAGGCCGTCGTTGTAGAAGTTGTCGCCGGTGGAGATGACGAAGTCAGCGCCCAGCTTCTCCCCGACTACTCCCATCTACGTAGTAACAATCTTTTTTTAGCTAATTTAAATGGGCGGGGAAACAATAGCAATATGCTGTCAAGTTAAATACTTGGTCAACTTAGGTCAGTAAGTAATAATCCATCGCCCCGCAAAAAGAAGTAATGATGCCCTTAAACACTTTGGCATATGTAATCTGTTCATAAAATGATCGACCACGTCTTAGACATCATCAACGTAGGTCTCCAATACGCGGCCAACGATCTTCCTGCTTGAAAAGGAAGGGTATAGTGCGACCGTACCCTAGCAAATGCTAGAGATAATAAATGACGCCCTCCCCACGGCCCCTCTACTTTCAGTTAGTTACGTAAAGAAAGTCCAATAATCACGTCCGAGCACCAAACGTGTGCATTAATGGGACTAACTCAACCCTGCGTTTTAGCTTTGTCTCAAGTCAAAATTAACTTCCTAAAGTTAGAAATACCAAGATTTGTAATATCAAAAGAGAACGTAATATTTTTTTGACTGTAAAAGAGAACGTAATATACAACATTGGTAGGTTACTGATCATGCCATCATGCCAAAGCTTCACATGTAGTAATACTCTTATAAAGAAAATACACCGACTCTCTTTGTGGAACTTGTACATGGTGGAATTCCTTGTCGGACTATGGGTCCGATCACAAAAATAACCTGGCAAAATGTGATTTTTTTTTCTTAAATGGTACAACATCCATATTTATTACTCCAAATGTTTTACAAAGTCTGAGTCAAAAGTCTTAAAAATGAATAAAATGGATATAAAGCTCAACTAACGAACATAACATACATGATGCACTTATCGACTACAAATCCTATTGTTTCAGTTTTTTTCGAAAAGGAGGATGACACATGGCTTGCTTATTCAACAATGGCAAGCAAAATCAAGCATCGAGGTCGAATAAATCTTCTAACAAGATAAAAAAAGAAAAACAAAGCCGTCTAAAATAGATTTGTCTCGTGGCGTGGCAGTATCTTCAAAATTCTATCATAAACTTTTTATCAGTGGCGGAGCCAGCTCCCGCCCTGGGCAGCTCCCCGGGCTCAGCTGAGAATGCACCACTGGAATTTGAGCTAAACATGAAGATTTGTCAGCAAATTCATGGGCAAGCGCTTAAATAGCTTAGTTCCTTTGGTCCCTGCCCAGGCTCCACGAGGAGTCTAGCTTCGCCACTGCTTTTTATGACATGTGACCGAACAACTCAAATACACTACTCCTGAATAAAATTTTCAAGAAGGATCGACGCTACATGTAAACAAAAGACAAATTGGAAGTCCAACATTTGCATTGATGAGACTAACTCATTGCTTAGGTTAAGCCTACAAAGCTTCACTCGCAGTACTAGTAGGTACTCCCTCCTTCCTATAAATTGGATGACTAATACTTTTAGTCAAAGTTAAAATTTAAATCCTCGCAAAAAAAAAGTTAAAATTTAAAAAGTTTGAGAAATTATATACATAAAAAGACCATATATCAAATCAACATCGGTAGAATCACCATGGAATATATGTTTTACATATTATATACATTTGGTATGGTAAACATTGATATTATACTTGATGAAATCTTATAAAATTTGACTTCGAATAAAAGTAGTAGACATGCTATTTTTAAGAGGAAGGGCTACAAAGCAAATACTACGACTCTATGTGAAGCTTGCGATGTGGTGTCGGACTGCTGGTCCGGTCAAATACTATTTTTTGTTCATTCTTGAATTTTTTTTACTACCTCTGATCCAAATAAACTGTCGCACCCTATACGTACGAGATGTACTTGTTCGTTGATTTCTCGCGTCACTTATTACGGACCAGAGGGAGTAACTATTCATTCTTGAATTGTTAGTAGCGAATCAAAGGAAGGTTACCTGCTTGGCGACGAGAGTCTGGTTATACTGTCCACCCCTCCCCCAGTCGCCGACGGCGAGCACGGTCAGCGACCCGTCGTCCTTGGGCGCGTGCTGCACCCGCTGCAACTCGGCCGCCGCCGGCGAGAGCAGCAGCACGAGCAGCGCACTAACGAGAAGCGCAACCGACGCCATGTCCGATGAGCAGCAGCGCTCACGGTGTATGCTAGAGAAGAAGGTAAGCGGCGCCGGCGGTGGCGATAGCTAGCTAGAACGATCGGTGACTCCAGATGGACGAGCACAGGGGCACGAGTATTTGTAGCGCGCGGGTGATTGAAGCGAGGTGATGGGCCTTTGGCGTCACCCCAATAATTTGAAGGTCCTGCTGTCCGGGGCCGTCGGTTAGAGGAGATTGATTACGGCCGATGGATTGATTGCGGATAAGATGAGAGGGTTTGCGTGCGTGCTACTACTCGCCGGACATTCAACAGCGCCGCCCGGCCGTACAGATTTGTATGCATGCGCGCGATCAGAGCAGATGGATGGCTTGGTTGGTTAACCCCACGGGACAGCTTCGTGCTGTGCTTGATTATGCATGCTTAGCGGAACGGCTTCGTAGATGTTCGTTTCGTCAAGGAATGTCATAATATACTCTGCAAGTTATATATAGTTCGTTCGTCCGTCCACATCGGCAATGGACGAGGCCAGCCGCCAGAGTTTTCTTTTCATCTTCCTTTACTGAATCGAGAGTTGACGCATAGATCATTTTCTTGTACGTCTGATTCTGAAAACAAAAATGGGAAAGATGTTGTTCCCTTATTGCTAATGCTACTAGATCTTTCAATTGCTGGTAACAATGTACTTGAGAAAGCTGAACTGCAGCCGGCTGTAAATGCTCTCAAAGACAGTCTGATAACAAAGAATATTATGGTTCCTTCAGTTTGCTTGCTTCCTATACTAGCTCTTTGTTATTTTGGTTTTCAATCTTTCCGGGTAGAATATATGGGTATATTGGCCTTGTTTACGCAGGCTGAAGAAATTGCAGAAAAGCTTTGTGAATCATTAGCAGCTAGGCTTGATGGGGAAAAGGTAGGATCCTTCACAAAAATATCTCCTACTGGGTCAAGTATGCAGCACATCCCTCCAAATCACCGCACATCGTACATTCAAAATTTCCGGATATGAGTACAACTTTTAATCAAAAATCACTACAATGAGGGTAGTTTTCTCCTAGCACACACTGGTGAAGGATAGGCTGCACTCTGAAGAAACCATGTGTTGGGATCGTTGACGTTAAAATTGGAGGACCAGCAGAACAAATGTAAGAGCTGGGAGCACCTGCCCATGATTCTTCCTTACCTGAGCAACATTACCGCCTTCGGTCTCCAACTCTCTGTCGCTGGCATGATGTTTTTGTCTATGCAGGATCATTCTTCTCCAGCTCATATATACTTTACCGACAGCAGCTTTGTCCGGGAGGAAGGCTGTGGGAACATCAGGTGTCCAGACACAGCGTAACAACTAACTCGACCCCAGAGTAACGGATGGATAACAAGAGACATCCAGTTGCATTGCATGCCACTTTGCAAGGCACAAAATCGAAGCTTATGTGTGCTCAAATGCACAACAATATTACTGGTGTACTGTTATCTGAACGTGTACTACCTTAATATAGTTTCATCGTAATTTTGAAGTGTCGCATAGTATTGTATGTACTCCAAGGATCATCCTTCTATGAGTTTATCAAAGATTTTTTTTCTTCACTATCTAGAAAAATTAAGATTCTATTTTTCGGGAGTGCACACCATGGTGCATAATACTGTCTACAGTGAGGATGGTCATTTTACAAAATCATATGTGCTAGCATATTAGGTGCCACAATCGTTCCATAATATCAATGTATAATGGACTCTGATGCTAACATATTTTTGGGTTTAATCTGTACAAATTTTTTACATATCCATATCATTCTACTTTATATAAAAAGAAACCTATATCAACCTCCCTCAAGATGGACGGGCGCGGCAACACGCACTTTTATGGTCTAGTCTGCATGAGAATGGTAAAATAGTATGGAGGCGAGGGAAATAGTTAAGACTAGTCACATTTGGAGTAACACGAGGAGTAACATCAATGCCACGTAGGAAAAAAATCTGATGTGGCAGCTAATTAATGAGTAGAGAGATGGTTGTGGTAACATAATACGTTACCGTAACATCGCACATTTCAAGGCAAGATGTGTGTACAACCTAATAAATAAACTTGTGCATGACACTACACACATGTTACTCCCCACTATGGAGGTAGTAACTTAGACTAGTAACATATGTTACTAGTCTAAGTTACTCCCCATTGTGAGCAGCCTAATATAGCTCTACCTCTTAAGTCAACAAAGTCATATGGTGGTACTCCCTCCGTTTAGGTGTATTAGGCCTCCTTTGAAAATATATTTGTCCCGAAAGTATAAGGCTAGAATTAGATATTAATTGCCCGTTTTAATACTGCATGCACAAATTACTCGCACCCAATTGGCTGTTAATGGGGACATGCAAACTGCCAGTGTCAGCCAATGCATGCCACATGGAAAGTGGGCCTTCCTGTTTTTTCGCATCACCCATTAATTATCCATATTCATTCGAGGAAAATGTTCGTCCACTCGTTGCCTGCCTTGGTCTCGCAGCCAAATCATAGAGCCTAGTACACCTAAATGGAGGGAGTACGTGCTTAAGCATTCATTAAGGGTCTCAATGTTCATTTATTTGTCTCCATCATTACTTCATATCTCGGCCCATCTACGTGTGTTCTAGCACGTACATGTGGTGTATTTCCTCCATAAAGTAAATACATTTATCTATTATATTATTAAAACAACAAACAATTGACGGTGGAGATTTACCACAGTAAAATTAAGATGATTAGACGGTAGAGATTTATCAAAGCAATGGCAAAGGTACCGATCCGTAATAGACAACGCACGCAAGTTTGTACAAGGCTGACTCTATGGAGTTCGTATGAAACATGGACTCTATGCTTGATCGGGAAAAATATACTATATCGTACCTAATCGTATCCCTACGACGTGACAATAGCAAACAAAATAGACAATTCCTTCTACTAGGGTTCGTGTCGGAGCAGAAACGGCGGCAGAAATCGGGAAGCAAAGGCAAAGAATCATCCAGTAAGATCTGAAGCGGCGAATGGCGTCATCGAGATCAGAGAAGCCGACGCGAGGCCGCCGGCCGGTCACTAAGAAGCAGTCATTGTTGCCACACCCACCCAGCGAAGCTTTGCATGTGTCAATCGCCATGATGCATGCAAACCTATAAGACAACGTGGCCAGGGAGAAGCTTCGCCTACAGGCAGGCTCCTCACGATGATGTCAACTTTCGGCCGGCCGGCTAGCCATACACCCAGGACAGTATTTTATACAGATTGATTTGATACGTACACCATTGATCGAAGCATATATACAGCTCCAGATGCCAATCGGATGACCAGAAGTGTCGGTACCAGGTTGATGCACCCGGTTCTCCGCGTTCCCGACCGCTGATTATAGGAGATAATTGCTTAATCCTCTTATATGGTCACCATCTTTACCTGATGTAGGCTTGGGAATAAATTCATTACGTGTGCTATCTCTGACAGATATGGTTGAAGCTCTAGATCATCTTTGCAGAAATATGTGGAGTGGACACGAGCGATTGGATTTTGAAGAAAAGGATTGCAGTATGCTTTTCCTAATCTTCGTCTTTTTTAACTGAACATAAAATATTGAAGGATCGGCCATGGTAACACTACTGTTCCACCTGTGCATTAGATTTTGCTCCAAGTATATATCAGTTTAAGATTTTAGTTGAGCTTACCAAGTATTTTTACTCAGTGAAGTAATTTTTCCTGTATTAGTGATGCTAATGAACAGCGCTGACTGAATTTTCTTTTCTAGGATGTGTTTAAACAAACAATACATATGTATTTGATTTCACTACTTTAATAGGAAGTCCAACAAGTGCATGAGTAATTCAAAGTGAAATGGTGCGGGAGCTGATGGATATGTGGTAGCTCACAACATACTACAATCCATGATAGATGCATCCTCGCCCGGAACAAAGAAGTCCGCCAGCGGCCGGGAGTCGCACACATCCTGATTGATGGTGTGAGAGCTGACGGATAGAAAGCACACTACATGGTCCATGCTGGCTAGAACCATCCCGTCCGAGACTAAGAAGTCCGCCGGCGGCCAGGAGTCACAAACATGCAGATTTTGTACACAGAGAGCCGACAGATAGAACTGCTAGCTTCAGTGCTCCTTCTGCATATTTAAGGTTAGATCCCAACGCATCAACAGAAAGTTTCCCCAATCTCGGAAAAAATCCCTTCAAACATGTATTTGTACGTGATCTGTATTCAACAATTTATCGAAACAAATACTAATTACAAGAAGATTGTTGATGAAGCCAACAAAAGAGATGACAAAGCATAGATAGGATGATTTTTATAATGGCTTGATGAGATATAAAACTAGACAATTGAAAAGTATAGGCTTTCAGAGTTTTTGTTGTTCAGAGCGCAAATTTATTTTGGAAAATTGTACAGTACAATCAAATATAGATTCAGTGTACAACGATCACCTCATCCTTATTGGGTCGTTTCCTTGGCTACTGCGGTACTACTTCAGGGATAGTTTGTTGGGATACATAATTTAGAAAGAGAGATGTAATAGCCAAGTTCGACCTTCTTACGCATTACCTTGATCGAAGGCAGAGTTGTTCTCTTCAGTTAATCCAAAACAAATTGGTTTTGAAGGTTAGTCTTTCCATAAGGAGAATATCTGGGTTCTGACTTCAGATTTTACAACTTGCATGTTCCATCTTTGCATGTATTTTCAGAGTATATTCACAGTTCATATGAAGGCCTGTTGCAAAAACGCACGGGCGTACAATTGATTATTTTAATTTATTTTCAGGAGAACATTTCCGTTTTTGCGTTTGGATTAAAAGGTTTGGACATAATCCGCATCCAGTTTTGAAGAATAAATCGGTGAAGATAATTGATTGCCACAAGAATCATGTACAATATGTCATGTGAACCTGGGATGATAAACAACCTAGAATGCCAATATTAATCTACTATGGAAAGGACTCATCCATCTGGACAACTCTTTTGATAATCCTGCTCAAGGAGCATCACGACCTCATGGTTGATCTTGAGTCCTCTCACAGTTCCTCACTTCAGTACAGCTGCCATATATATGCTCCTGTTGTATCTAGGCCCTACAGGTGATTGACAAAGAGACTCAAGGTTCTGTGCCCCCTTTGTTGCATATCTAGGTATACAACCTCTAACCAATTACAGTTTTAATCTATTTAAATGTCTGAATAAATTGGTCATGAGCTCCTCCCATAGCATCTCATGTCTTAGGTTTTGACAAACCTGACTTCTACTGCGCAATTGGTTTTGTACAGATGACAAAGGAAATCGGATGTTTTTTTAAAAAATACTGCTGCCCTTTGGTATAAGCAGAGGAGAATGGAAAGTGATTCTTCTATATCAGTCCCATTACTACTATATGCAATAAGTTAATCTTAGATGTTAATGTGGTATAAGTTGACACGTTTGAAGGATGTGAAGACAATAAACATGCGCTTCATTGCATCAATTAAAATTTGCTTATTACAAAATAAACATGTTCTTCTTGCCTTCGCGTTTAGATCTATATATAGGATAAGGAGCTGTGCGACTGTGAAGATGGTGGGGCGCCTACAGGTCCTGAATTCGAGGTCCATGGGGATAGTATTTAAAGAAAGTTTCAATGGTAGAGGTGTGCTAAAACTTAAATGCAGAGAGGTTTGCATCGATTAGCATCCATACATTACAATGGAGTTGAGGAAGTGGAGGATTACCTGGGATGGTATGGTAGGGGCATTGAATCAACCAACAGTTGCTCTGGTGTGTAAGCCACAAACAAGGCAGAAGATCCACTGTGGTTTAGAAAAAAATTGACACCGAGTCTTACTGTTCTTTTGGCATAGTATCAGATTGAAGATGTAATGCAGTTTAGGTAACGAAAACATTGTCATTATGGGTTATGGCTTTAGTTGCAAATTTGTCAGTTATTCTAGAACAAATACAAACATTATGGCATTCATCTTATTGATGGTATTTTTCTGAAGTAGTAACAAAAAGATCGAGCAGTTTGTTTATATATGCAGCAGTAGTCATAAAGTGATTCCTCAACATCTCACTTTTCTTAACCACTACTGCAGGGGAGTCTCAGTATCTAACACTGAAACAAGGTAATAGCTCATAAAGGATTATTTTTATCCATGCTTGAAGACTTGCATATTAACTGATCCAATGAGGTACTGTTAGTGTATAGACTTTTACTTAACGCATAACGTTCCTTTCGTCATTGTTACTCCACAATCTCTATCATGTACAATGGCATTATTGAACTTTCCTTTCCTTTTCACCAGTTCAACATAGTACAGGGAGCACAATATAACACTACATTGCATGAAGCTATTAAGTAGATGGATGCCTTACAACTCCTCTACCATGATATTCAGTTTAAGTGTATTTTGATTTGTTGAGTCTATCATAAGAGTTGATGTAGCTATTCCTTCTATTCATTTGTGGTTTAGTTGTAAATTAGTTTTTACTGGATTCCCAGTTCCTCATTTCTTATGTAAGCGATTTTTTTTATAGATGTGCACAATGTTGTTACTATTGGAGATTTTACGCCTCCACATTAATTCTAAGAGGACAAACGCTGGGTCAAAATTTTATATCTTTCGATCTAACCATGGTGAATCTTAAGGCAGGCCCCATCTCCAATTGATTCGTGTTTTGGTGGCGCAAGTTTGAGAAGTTGGCTCCGCCTCCCCGTTGCATCTTCCTATTGTGCATATTAAGCACTTCTGCAGCAGCGGTGGCGTACAGCAAGTTCTTGCAGCCACCTGCACCAGCTTCTGTGGAGCGCGCTGTACTAGGATCAATACCAGTCTCACCAGCTTCAGGTAAGCTAGGCTCTCATCTATTCCTGTCAGACTTACACGTATTTTGCACAACTTTGATCTGATAAGATCGAAATATTTGCAAGCTGAGGTCAACCAAGTATTTTTATTTGACAGAAGGGTGTGGAAGTAATTATAGTGATATTATGAGCATCGCATCTATATGATCAAGTTTTAATGTACACTATTCAGTAGATCTGATATGGCTAGGGTAGAGAGAACATATGGTATTGCATTTGCAAACATTCAGTAATTAACGTGCCTTTCCTTTTTAAAGAGAAGCTAATTTTTGTGTACGTCTGCCATACAACTAGATGAATTCAGAAATCAATTACACACTGATGTCTTTCGTTAATAAGTTGCTTACCGTGCATTAATTCAAGGTGAGACTGGAGCAGCGAGGCATGTGCCGCCTTGCCTGCCGAATGCATGCTGCACCTGTCGCCACTGAACAAGGGCGACGCAAGCAGCGAGCCAGAGCCTCGGGCTCCGGAACAGGAAAAGCCGGCGGCGCCCTTACGCCGAGTTCGGGTCTTCAGATAGAGCCGTCGGGGCGAACGCTGTGGCGCTCTGCTCAGCTCCTGTGGCGCTGCTGCTGCGCCCTCTGAAGGTCGACCTGCCGGCAGTGCGGACGCTCCCGGCATCCATGGTCGAGCTGCGGGCCAAGGTGCGCCTCCGCAGCGGCGTGCACAACTCCGAGGGGATCTCCTACACTTTTCCAAATCGGCGACGGCGACATGCAGCGTCGCCGGTGATCAACGCCATATCCGCGGCTCCAGCGGGCGTCCCTGACTTGGTCAAACCTTGCCACCAAGAGGGCCTGGCCAGCTTTGGAATTGCACGCCAAAGCAAATGGATTGGGACTTGGAAGTCGACTCACTAGAAAGGGGAGTGGAATAGGAGAATTCACTGAAGAAAAAATGACAAAAAATATAATTGGATAAAATATAAAAGAATATGTATGATTTTGTTGAAAAAAATAACCATATTGAGCTAAAACAATGGGTAAAAACATGTATTTCAAAAATGCTAATATGAAAAAAAAACTATAGAAAATATCACCTAATCCGTAAAAAGATGGAAAATCATATGAGTTAAACCAAACACAATTCTGATGTGTGGATTGTAAAGACGAGGACATCGAAGCAAAGACGAGGAAGAATGTAGAAAATAGAAAAATAATCAATAAAATATTTTGTTGGACTCATATGATATTACAAAAATAAACCTAAGTTAAAATCCAAAATAAGTTTAAGCCATGCAATTTGGAAGATCTTGAGAAATCAGAAAAATGGAAAAAGAATATATCTAACGACCATAAATGAATTCAATTTTTGAAACATATTAGTTTAGTTTATCAAATGGGTGTAACCAAGAGCTTACTTTACATAATCTACATTCAGACAAATGTGAGAGCGTTCCAATAAAATATAACAGTGCAAATGCATGGAATACATAAGATTAATGTTTTTTATATACAAAGAATGGATAATGTTTTCTACATTTAAATTATGGTGGCAAAATAACAATAGATAGTCTAGCCGCGCAAATGCGCGGGCCACCCAGCTAGTTAATTTACATATTAGCATCTAATCTTAAAGTACTTCGGTATGGGTGAGGATATTGTGCGGTGAGGATATAGGGATCACCAGTCCCCGTGTCCACCAAATAATTGTCATCCGACTGTCAGCCAATACTGTTTAATTTTAGGACAACATCTTTTTTTTGACACAAAAACAATAGGGAAGGCCCTACTGTGTCATTTTTCATTTATAAGAATGGATATTTACTGAGGTATGGCAAGTTCAAAAGAGGAAAATTACAAACCTATCTTCTGGTTTTGACATGGACATCCATGTACTTCGGTCCCATTTTTATATCAAGTCTTTTGATAGTTATTCTATGTAGCGTGTCAATTACAATGAAATATGCATTCATTATTAAATCTCAAACACAAGAAGTTGTGATAGGTTGCAATTGTCTTCGAATGCTCGGAAGGTGAATGCCAAAAATTATGCTCCAAAGATTAACTACAGTTGATCATCGCCAAAACTAGGATCAAGCCAAACTCTGTAATGAATATATAGCTGTAGCTAGTGATCTCACGCTACACACGTACGTGTTGCAGAATGTAATCAATCAATTAATTAATTATACACGAGTGAATAGATCACTTGACGATCGCATAAACGGAGATCATTATCACGGCGGAAGTCCATTTGGCAGCGACCAACATGAGCACTGCAGCGACATAGCCACGCATGTAGAACTTGTCCAGGTCATGGTAGATCACAGTGATGTCAGCGCGGGCCTTGGTCGCTCCGTCCAACCTGTCGTGCACCTCGCCGGTGTAGCGCCTTGCGTTGTAGCTCAAACCAAAGCATGCCCCTGCGCCGGTCGCGAAAGCTACAGCAAAACCCTGCAAGAAAAAAATGCTTGAACTTACTTAAGAGTTGCACCACATATTGTGAAATTGTTTGTGAATTTCATGCCCTTTTCTTTGCGAATTGGCAATCACAACTAGTTAGGGGAAAATCTTGTGAGAATGTAGTATTGTTGAATGGTTCTGCTTCATGTTTGAGATGTTTAAGAATGAATGCATATTTGTCTAGAATACGCACCAGTATGCATATCCTCTACTAATGAGAGAGAGAGGATAAAAAAGCCAAAGTACAAAGTCCACCCCGAAAGCGGTTGACAATCCACCTAAAATGTGATTCTGAACTCGAGGTGAATTCTTCATAGATTCAAAATTGTTTCAAGTTTTGGTTCGAAATGCTGCTCACATTTATATTCGGTAATGAAATACTTAATTTGGGTTAGAATTTCACCAGGTCATGGTCTATGTATTTGTGTAATGTTTATTAAACACAACAGGAGCATGTCTTGCAAAATGGAACTAGCAGGGTGGTTGTATTGGTAGATGTGATAAAATAAGTGTTGACAAATGGGTGTAGTCATGAGTGATGTTTGCAAAATATTAATGCCATTTCAAGGAGAAGATAAGCCTGAGAAATCCACATACTTGTGAACCTGAATTGTCCATAAAAGAACAACTTTATCTAGCTATATATAGTTTGACACTTTAACTTGAGTATGATGCAAACCAACCAAGTCAAAATGGAATCCTCAATGAAAATCTATCTTACCAAATCGGCGCATATGAGGAACAATGCCACGTTTGCCTTGCCTCCGATCACTCTCTTCCTCGTGGCTATCGTAACGGCCGTAAGTGGTATCTGCAGGAGAGTGTACGCACATCCAACGGCAGCGATGCCCAACACATACCTATAACAAACAAAATATATGTCGTATTCCATTGCAATATCACGAACGCATTGGTATGTCTTTTGCTCATAATACACATATAAATAGCTTCTTCAGTTCACAAGAGGCTATGATAATGTAGGAATATCATAAAACTATGTGTGCAAAACAGAGGATTGAAAGACATGAATCTTAATAAACAGTCAAACCAAAGTCAAGCCGCATGAAATGGTAAGATTGGGATGTTTATTATGTTGTTAAGCACTTTAGTCAGTACTTTATGTTTATGAATTTTGAGAAGAAAGATGTTCAAGTGAACTGTGTAAAAAAACCTCTACATTCTTAACTGAAATCGAGGTTAAAGAAAAAAAATCTCTGTTATTTAACCCTCTAGGGTGTGTGTACGATGCTCCTCCATTGAGTTCATCTGATTATGCATGCATGCTCACGGCGGCTCACTCACATGTAAGAATAGATGTCCTTGAACGTTAGGGTGAAGTTGCCGCCGGCGAGGAGAACGATGTCCACGCCGTCCTTGTCGGTAACGATGAGGGTGATCGACGCCGCCAGGAGTCCGAGGATCAGGAGCCGGAGCACCAGGACGACAGACGGCAGAACGACCTTGGAGGACACCATCTCGCAGCTAGCCACCCGGTAAGTGTTAATCGATATGTCGATTGGTTCTTATTTCTTAGGTACAAGTATTCAATTATACTTAGACGCGCGGGACGACGTTTTATGGGGAAAAACGTACTGCGTGCGGGACGTTGCAGGGGCTTGCAATTGCAGCGCCAGTACATGCACTAGTAGGAAACGGGGCAACAGTCCCGATTTCAGAGGGCCTTTAGTACCAGTTGTGCAACCGGGACGGCCAAATCGGGACTAAAGGCCCCACCCTTTAGTCCCGGTTGCCTACGAACCGCAACTAAAGGCCTCCACGTGGGCGGAGCGGGGCGCGCGCGGGGCAGGACCTGTTGTCCCGGTTGGTAACACCAACCGGGACTAAAGGTTTCTGCTTTTTTTTTTAACGCTCCTTTTCCTGCCACGGCAGGAAAACGTCTAAAACGCTGCCGCGGCATATTTTTTTTATTTTCGCTTATTTTTCAGGGTTTAGGGTTTCAGACTTTTCCATCGTTCGGAGATCAGGTCGATGCACAAAAAAAAAGTTTTCGCACACATGAAGATCACGTTAATGCATATACATAACACACATAAAACTTGGTATATATATGTACACACATAAAGTACTCATTACATGGAGATCATTGATAGTACATGGAGGGGGGCTATTTTTCGATATAGTGGAATTCTCCGGATTTAGGTATGACCTACGTAAGGAAAAATCCCGCCAATTCCTCCGCAATTGCTTTTACGCGGTTAATTGGTAGGAGTTGGTTCCGCTTACTTGCCATCTTTAAAAGAAGGAGATCAAATCAATTATGAAGGAAACTAAACAAAATTGATGGTACCAAAATAAAGTTGTGAATGATGTTTACGTACCTCTTGATTTCTTCGACTATTGACTCTCTCATTGACCTTCATGTGAATGTACTCGCAAACGTAGTATCCACATAAATCCGTCCCCTCTGGTTGTCGCATGCACCACTATACGAAATAGAATTCAATCAAATAATAAGCAAGAGAATGATAATGGTATTGAAACTAGAATTAGAGAGATACGCGGACCTAGGTACGTAGTACTACTTACGTTGTTAGCCTTAAAGTCTAGCTTATCTTTCCATTCACCGCGTTCTTCCGTAATGAACTGTTTCCAAGCCCTGCCCGACAAAGAAAATGAATTGATGAGTTATTACTTACTTGATATCAGGAAATGAACGAAAGAGACCGATATAGTGCGATTGAAATTACCTCTTGAGCATATAACGCACGCTCTTGTATTCATCAGGATCTCTCCTTAATGAGTCCATGATTTCAACTTCTCCAGCCTCGATTCTAATGATTAGCAGAATGAAGTGGAACCTGCGCACGTTTATATACACAGTTATTCATAACTCATCAATTACACTTAACATCGGGAAAGCAAAATAGAATGTGTACAAGACAGTAACACTCACTTGAAGTTGTAAGGAAAAAGTATTTCTTTTTTGGTATTTTGTCGCTTTAAAAACGTTAGCAAAACGTCCTCTGTGTCCTAGGCATACTGATCTACGGTGACTTCATGAACTTTATCCGGGTCAATGAACCCAATGTCCCAGATTCCTCCCGCTCTGCATTCACGAATCTTCATTCTGCATAATAGCGTACAAAAGAATGTCGTGAGGATAATTACAGGCAATGAACGAGCTTAACTAAAAAATTAAATTACACAAATAAATCACTTACAGACAATAGCAGCTGATGATAGATTTGTCGAGGGCACGTTGATTGTACATCTGAAAAAGTTCGGAGAACTCAACCTGCACAGCGTATTCTCGGAAGTAGTGCTCTTCCTTAACTCCCACCATGAAATAGAATCTCCCTTCCTTTGCGGCGGTCATGTACCAGTTATGCAATTTCCATAATTGTGTTGTTAGAGCCTTTGTATCTGTGACCAGAGGCTGCCCGAGAACAAATCGATATGCTATCTCAGCAATGGCGTAACCTGTGTCGCCTAGGACTTCATGAGCAACATTGTCGTTGTAGAGGGCCGCCTTATCAGAAAACACCTTGAGCGGGGCGATCGATTGTACTTCTTGTTCTCCGAGCTGGGAACTTTTTCCCGCATTTCTTCTTCTCCATCTGTGAGCTATGTGTCTTCTCAATACAGCGCTCATAGTCTGTAAGGGGCTCGCTGGAGGGTTATATAAGTTGTCAACGGTAAGATCAATTTTCTACTTTGGTATAGTGTTCAGAAGTTCCTTTATGGGGTCTGTAGGGGGTTTTTTCGGTGCAAACTGGGCTTTCACATCAGAACGGATGCTCTCTTCTAATTCCTCGTTAGTCTTCTCGTAAGATAACTTCTCAGGAGTCTTGACTTTCTTGGGTATCTTTGCACGTTTCTTGACAGGAGACCTGTCTTTCCTGAGCATAATACCAGTCAATGTGAACTGCAGCTTCCGCTTTGTCAAATTACTAGTGGGCGCATCAGTCGGCTGACGGGACGGCGCGGGCGATGGACTCGCGGTGGGCTCCCAATCGTCGGGGTGGGATGGACTTTGAGGTGGTGGATTTCTACTCGGAGGAGTCGGTGGCCTTGGAGCCGAGTCTGGAAACATGATGTATTTCTTCTTCCATAGAACGATACCAAGCTCGACTTCTCCCAGTGTCTTCTCGTCGTCACCTCCAGGAATGTCAAGCTCCAGTGTCTGGAATCTCGGCATAACTTTTACCACCCCGACACGAGCATAGCCAGCTGGAATCTGACCAACATGGTAGGTTGCTAGGTTGGTTTGGTAAAGCATAGCCGACCGCCACCAGGAAGGATATGTTCTTCATTGACATATGTAGCTCACAATTTGTCTTCTCCGTGATATCATCCACGGGGTAGTGAGCCGCCGGCGGTTCGACTGCAGGATCTTCTAGCTGCGTGGAACCCACGCTGCTTTTCCTCTGAGATGGGCCGGCATCGACTGCAGGATCTTCTAGCAGCTACTGAGATGCCCTTTGCTGGGTAATTGAGTCCAGTTGCTCCTGCTGCCGCTGCACCTGGCGTTCTAATTCCGATAACCGGTCCAACCCCTTCTTCTTATTTCTGGAACGGCTTCTATAAGTTGCAACGTCCGCCGGAAACCCTTGCTTCCACGTAGTCCCGGGTCCGTAGCCTCGACATCATCCATAGTGTTCAGGATTCCCGAGGGCGAGTGTCAGCTCGTCGTCCTCTCTATCGGGAACAAATTTTCCCTTTTGAACTAGGTCTATTGCGTTAATAAGTTTTTTTACGACTCTTGTAATTTTTTCCGTCCATTTTCCCTTTGCAACAATCAGCCCTGTGTCTGGGTCCAACCCTGCCCCATGCGCGAACAACCAGAACTTGGACCTCTCGGGCCAGTCATCTGTCTGTGGAATGATCCCTTTTTCACGCAGTTTGTTTTCAAAGACTTCCCACTTAGGCACGGCAGTCTTGTAGCCACCTGACCCCAAAGTATGGTGATATATCTTCTTCCCAGCATTCACCTTATTTATGGCCGATCGGGCCACAGCGGGAGACGATTCTTATACGCCACAAATGCGGGCCTGGCATCTTTTATCTTCTCTAGATGTCCAGTGAAATCTGGAGTTTCTTTCTCATATTTTTTCCACAATGTTTTCTTCCAGGACTAGAATTGTGTGGCCATCTTCTTAAGAGTCCACTCCTTGACTTTCGCCTTCTTCTTTTCTGGGAGACCTTGCGGTAGGCTGAAATGTGCCAAGAGCGTGTCCCAAAGCAAATCTTTAATTCTTTGCTGGACATAACTAGCTCCATCGTTGGCTTTCTTCGGCTTATTCCATTCTGCAATGGTGATCGGGATCGTGTCCCTAACAAGAACTTCGCATTGACTAACATATTTACGGCAGTTGTCTTCGGGTTTCAGCTGTTTGCCATCATCAGCAACTATGTCGATTGATAACCTTGCACCATCTCCCATCCTTTGGGTCGGGTCTCGTTTCGTCTTTAGCGCAGTTCCGCTAGATCCGGAGGGCTAAAAGAAAAATGATTCGTTAATAAGTGCAATACAAATCAATTAATGCATCTAGTGATCAACAGAGACTTAATATATATACATACCACGCCGGAGTTTGTTAAGGGCACTTCGTCGTCGTCTATCATTAATTCTAGCTCAGCTCCCTCACCGGAGTCGTTCAAAAATTGAGAGCTGAAATCTTCTCCACCGCCATCTTCTCCACCGCCATCTTCTCCACCGCCATCTGGTCCACATTGTGCATTTCCATATATCATCTGACGCATATAATCTTCCTTGAGCTCCTCATCCATTCCCTCGAGCTCGAGGGGATCCATAGCTCAATGTATACACCTACTATAAGATTGCTATTACAAAATGCTAGAATATTGCTAAAATTGCTATTACAAAATGCTAGAATATTGCTAAAATTGCTAGAACAAATTTTAAAATATGCAAAGTGCTTACAAAAAATTCTACTATGAATTCTAAAAATTCTACTACTAATTCTACTATACAAACATGGCTAAAATTACACCTACCCGTATCAAAGTGAACTCATGTTTTTAAAAAGACATAAGAAAAAATTATACTAACTCAATTATATATGCTAACACTAAAAATATACTTCTAACAGAAAATATTTACACAAATTTTGATTCTAACAAAAAAAAATGACAAAGTAGTAATTTAAATCAATAATTAAGGAAAATGACATAATTTTTCTTTATTGGCATAATTTAAAATGGAATAATTTAAAATGGCATAATTTTTAAATGGTCCACTAATTTAAAGTACAAACTCATAGCAAATTCATAGCAACTAATTTCATAGCAAATTTAAGTAGTCCACTAATTAATTCATAACTTCATCAATATTTCTTATGCACAATATTCATCAACAAAATTTCTTATACACAATATTCATCAAAAAAAAATCTTATACACAATATTCATCAACAATAATTTTAAACAACAATTTTCATACACAAATTTTCATACACAACTTTTCTAGTTTCCACTTCTCTCAATGTGGCCTAAAATTACAAAACTACAAAGCCTAAATTACTGTTTATATACTCTAAACTTCTTCACGTTGTCAAATATCTCCATTAACCGAAGGTTGTGAAACTATTTTTTTGTACCTGCTATAAGAACACATACAAGTCTTAACATTGCAGCAAAGCTCTTAGTTCCTCAAATCTATTTTTCAACGAAGTATTTGCCATGTCCACCATAACAAAAAACAAGTTAATTAACTTCAAATTAAAAGCTTTCTCTCCGGCTAGATTGCTTCTTAGGGCCGGCCCTGCAGCAAAACAGAGAGCAGGGGAGGCGGCGGCGCTAGGGGATTTGGATGGAGCAGAGAGCAGAGTAGAGCAAAACAGAAAGCAGGGGACGCGGCGGCGCTAGGGGGGCCTGCACGTACGACTCCCTCGTCCACCCGTCGCCGGCGTGCGATGCCGTCTTCAACGTCTCCACTGCAGAGCAGGGCAACATCGACACGCCCACCTGCAACGAGACGGCGGCCATGCAGTCGGCTCACCGACGGCAGCCCAAAGGGACAGAGAGTAGGGAGGCGGCGCTAGGGGATCGATTTGGATGGAACGGCGGTGGGGATCGATCTTACCTAGCTTGGATCGATGGCAACGGCGGCGGCGTGGACCCAGGCGCGACGGCAGATGGGCGACGTCGCTGCGGCGGGCAAGGTCGGGCGCGACGGCAGGAGAGGGCGGCAACCGAAGCGGCGGCGATCTGTGTCTCTGGAGGAGGCGTGCGCTTCTGGGAAGAATGGGGTCGATTTGGGTGAAAAACCACCTAAGTCACCGCGGAAGGGACCTTTAGTACCGGTTCCAGCCATGAACCAGTACTAAAGGGGTTTTGGCCGCCGCTGAAAATAGCGCGCGCTAAGCCAACCTTTAGTACCGGTTGCAAACACGAACCGGTACTAAATGTGCTTCTGAAAAAAAATTGTTCTCTTCCCTTTTACTTTTTTCTGATTTCCTTATTCTATAGATTTAATTCTCCAAATTTGACAAAATTTATATCAAACGTAAGCCCTGGACATGTAGAATCTTTTGTACGATTTGAGTAAATTTGACATAGATTTAAATCCATATCGTAAATTTGATCATAACTATATTTGAGCTAATTGTTTAATTGTCTATATTGATTTAATTGTTTAATTGTCTATTAATTTCTTTTGTATTGATTTCTTTTATATCTATTGATTTAATTGTCCAAATTAAGTCAAATTAGTTTCTAAAATCAACAATTTTTGGAACAGCCAATATTTATGAACATCCAACTTTTTCCTATTTATAAAAAATGGATGGGTTGTTATATTTTTAATCCAACTTTGTGAAAATTCAAGTTTATCATTTTTCCTATCAACTACTACACATAAAAGGATTCCATGCCAAAGGATTTCTTTTTTTAGTATTATTTCACTTTCTTATTTTTTTTAAAAAAACAGTCAAAATGGCCGCCATGTCTATTTGTTGAAAATGGTCGAAATTTTTCAGAACACTGATACATCACCAACAGTTTTCAGAACACTGATACATCACCATCCTATTATTACACATCACTAACAGTTTTCAGAACACTGGTACATTATTACATAAACGGATTAGGGGTAATGGCGCCGACAATTTTAACAAAATTGCCCGCGCGTATTAGGGGAAACGGCGGGAGGAGCCAGCCCCGTTCGCGGCCACCTGGTTCTCGCGCGCACGTTTGCGGCGGAGGGCAAGATCCATGGAGGATGAGTCTTTCAGCGCCCAAGCCAGCTTGGAGGCCTCCTTCGCCTTGAGCTGGCTGGCAGTCTTGGCTCGCTGGACACGGTCGTCGCGGACAGACTGGAAGGAGGCTTCCATGGCCTCCTGCATCTGCGCCCCACAGACCTCATCCCCGTCGTCGCTCCAGTCGAAGTCGTCGTCCTCCTCCTCCTCGGCGGGAGGAGCGGCGGCGCCTGGTGGAGGTGCGGCGGCGCCACCTGGTGGAGAGCGTCCAAGTCGTCGTATGCGGCCGCGGATCCCCACGCCACCCCTGCGGCGTACGCATCCTCATCGGGGTCGGGGACGTTGGACCACGCACGCTCGTATGCCCTCCGCACCGGATCCGGCACCGGAGCAGGAGGCCGGTAGCTGAGCATTCCTCTCCACGCCGGGCTCGTGGGCATACGGCGGTATAGGCTTCCGTGGTAGCGCCCAAGCGCGCTCTGCCGAGCACGCTCGACCTCGTCCAGAAGGCGCTGCGGCAGGCGTGGCGGATCCATCTCGTGGAGACGATGGGCGTTCGTGGCTAGGAATGGTGGATTAGGGTTTACCCCGTCGGCGACAATACATATAGACCTCCAGGGCAGCGCGGGGGAGGACACGTGACCAGGGCAGCCCTGGGGGAGGACACATGGCCAGCGCAGCGCTGGGGGAGGACACGTGGCCAGGGCAGCGCTGGGGGAGGACACGTGGGCAGCGCTGGGGGAGGACACGTGACTGAAACGAGACGTGACCACAAAGCCGCCTTTAGTCTCGGTTGATGTTACCGGCCGGGACTAAAGAAGCACACAGATCGTGTGTTTCTTTCAAGCGCTTGTGAGCCGTTGGATCAGGGGTGTGTTTCTTTTGAGGGCTTGTGAGCTGTTGGATCAGCACTATCACGACCACTTCATAAGCCACACGACCCTATATATAGCCCACCTCTCGGACATGGTGGGCACTCAGTGTCTACTCATTGTAGTTCATTTGGTATATAAATCATTCGGATTCCCTGCATACATCCGACGGTGCATTTGATATGCGGGCACTCACGAGCCACCGTCGGGCTGTATGCAGGGGAAACTGTGTGTTTTGTTCTATCTACAAATCCTCAGTTCATCGACCGAATACAAATCATTCAGATTCCCTGCATACATCCCACGATACACATCACCAACAACACCCCCTATCTATTGTTCGGGTATATTTTTTTTCGCGTATGTCGACTCTTTCTTCTGATTGCGCCGTAACCATGGAGAATCTTCATCATTTAACGGGATGCTTGGGTCAGCTTTCACTTTGAAGGGCGGAATTTCATCAAACTTATTGTAATCTTCTGACATGTCTGTCTTGTCCTCCACTCCACGATGTTTCTTTTCCCTTAAAGAACTATGTGGCGCTTTGGCTCATCGTATGATGTATTCGCTTGCTTATCTTTTCTTTTTTCGGTCTGGTAGACATGTCTTTCACATAGAAAACCTGAGCCACATCATTGGCTAGGACGAATGGTTCGGTGTCGTACCCAAGATTCTTGAGATCCACTGTTGTCATTCCGTACTGCGGGTCTACTGTACCCCGCTTCTCAGGTTGACCCATTTGCACCGAAACAAAGGGACCTTAAAAGAAGGTCCATAGTCAAGTTCCCATATCTCCTATATAACCATAATATGTGTCCTTTTGCCCATAGCCGTTTGTTGCGTCAAATCGGACACCACTGTTTTGGTTGGTGCTCTTTTTATCTTGGTCGGCCGTGTAAAATGTATTCCCATTTATCTGTACCCTTGAAAAGTCAATATAGTCGAAGATGGTTGCTTGGCCAACAAGTATAGCTGTTCTCCAACAGTGGTGTCATTAATGAGACACGTTTGCAACCAACCGCCGAAAGTCTTCACGTGTTTTCCATCAATCCAATCTTCAGGTTGCTCCGGGTATTTCGAGCGTAAAATATTCTTGTGTTCCATGATATACGGAGCCACCAAGCTGGAATTATGTAGAACTGTGTAGTGTGCTTGAGTGAAAGAATGTCCGTCCATAGATATTGTTGCTTTCTTTCCTAGCGTGCCTTTTCCACGCAGTCTCCCCTCATGGCGCGATTGAGGAACACCGATCGGCTTAAGGTCAGGAATAAAGTCAACACAAAACTCAATGACCTCCTCTGTTCCATAGCCCTTGGACATGCTTCCTTCTGGCCTAGCACGGTTATGAACGTATTTCTTTAAGACTCCCATGAACCTCTCAAAGGGGAACATATTGTGTAGAAATACAGGACCGAGAATGGAAATCTCTTGGACTAGGTGAACTATGAGGTGCGTCATAATATTGAAGAAGGATGGTGGGAACACCAACTCGAAGCTGACAAGACATTGGACCACATCCTTCTGTAAACTTGGTAGAGTTGCTGGATCGATTACCTTCTGAGAAATTGCATTGAGGAATGCACATAGCTTCACAATGGGTACTCGAACGTTTTCCGGTAGAAGCCCCCTCAATGCAACCGGAAGTAATTGTGTCATAATCACGTGGCAGTCATGAGACTTTAGGTTTTGGAACTTTTTCTCTGCCATGTTTATTATTCCCTTTATATTCGACGAGTAGCCAGACGGGACCTTGATACTGCTCAGGACTTGAAAAAAGATCTCCTCTCTTCTTTGGTAAGAGCGTAGCTGGCAGGACCTTGATACTTCTCTGGATTCAGGTCGTCTCGTTCGTGCATATGTTGCTGGTCCAGCCGTGCATCCGGTGTATCTTTCGTCTTCCCATACACGCCCAAGAAGTTTAGCAGGTTCACGCAAAGATTTTTCGTCACGTGCATCACGTCGATTGCAGAGCGAACCTCTAGGAATTTCCAATAGGGTAGATCCCAAAATATAGATTTCTTCTTCCACATGGGTACGTGTCCGCCAGCGTCATTCGGAACAGATTGTCCGCCAGGACCCTTTCCAAATATTACTTTTAAATCCTTGACCATGCCATATATAACATCACCAGTAGGGAGGGTAGGCTTCGTCCGGTGATCTGCCTCACCTTTGAAATGCTTGCCTTTCTTTCTTACGGGATGCTTGTTTGGAAGAAATCGACGATGCCCCGGGTACACATTCTTGTTACCTAAATATATACTTTCAGTCTCACCTAAACAGTGCGTGCATGCATTGTATCCCTTGTTTGACTGTCCTGAAATGTTACTAAGAGCAGGCCAATCATTGATGGTTACAAACAGCAACGCTCGTAGGTCAAATTCCTCCTGTTTGTGCTCATCCCACACACGTACACCTTCGTCAGACCACAACTGTAAAAGTTCTTCAACTAATGGCCTCAGGTACACATCAATGTCGTTGCCGGGTTGCTTCGGGCCTTGGATAAGCACTGGCATCATAATAAACTTCGCTTCATGCACAACCAAGGAGGAAGGTTATAGATACATAGAGTCACGGGCCAGGTGCTATGACTGCTGCTCTGCTCCCCAAACGGATTCAAGCCATCTGTACTTAGACCAAACCTTAAGTTCCTTGCGTCACCTGCAAAATCCTTGAACTCACTGTCGATGTTTCTCCACTGCGACCCATCAGCGGGGTGTCTCAGCATCTCGTCTTCCTTACGGTCTTCTTTGTGCCATCGCAACAACTTGGCATGCTCTTTGTTTCGGAACAAACGTTTCAACCGTGGTATTATAGGAGCATACCACATCACCTTGGCAGGAACCCTCTTCCTGGGGCTCGGCTCGCCCTCAACATCACCTGGGTCATCTCGCCTGATCTTATACCGCAATGCACCGCATATCGGGCATGCATTCAAATTCTCGTACTCCTCACCGCGGTAGAGGATGCAGTCATTGATGCATGCATGTATCTTCTGCACCTCTAATCCTAGAGGGCAGACAACCTTCTTTGCTTCGTACGTACTGGGGGGCAATACGTTATCCCTTGGAAGCATCTTCTTTAATATTTTCAGCAACTTTTCAAATCCCTTGTCAGATAGTCCATTCTCTGTTTGCATTGCAGCAATTCCAGGGTGGTACCCAGCTTTTTCTGGCCATCTTCACAATTTGGGTACAACAATTTTTTGTGATCCTCTAACATGCGCTCCAACTTCGACCTCTCGTTTTCACTTCCGCAGTTTATCTGTTCATCAAGAATGACCCGACGAAGATCATCATCGGACTCATCAACAATGACCTCATGTTCAGCTTCGTCTTCCCCCATTGTAGTACCACCGTGTTCAGAGAACACAGGATAGTTGTCATCATCCTCTTCTTCATTGTCTTCCATTATAACCCCTCTTTCTCCGTGCTTGGTCCAACAAAAATAATTGGGCATGAAGCCTTCTCGCAACAGGTGGGAGTGTAGGGTTTTTGAGGAAGGGTAATTCCTCCTATTCCTACAGTCATCACATGGACAAAACATAAAACCATTCTGCTTGTTTGCCTCAGCCACATGGAGAAAATTATGCATGCCATTAATGAACTCGGGACAACGTCGGTCACCGTACATCCATTGCCGGCTCATCTGCATTATATAAATATATCAAAAACCATTACACTACATCATCATGAATAGGGAACTGACCAAATTAATTAATACAAGTTCATCACACATTAAAACCAAAGTAGAGTAGTGACCAAATGTAATACATAGTTCTCATAAAAAATACACTGAAACTAACATACAATATCTAATTAATGCATTTAAATGCAACAACAAATGCGATCAAAATCGCAACAAAGGTAACAATTGAACCAACAGCATAATGATACCAAGCCTCTTGATTAATGGCATATTTTCTAATCTTTTTAAGCTTCAAGTGCATTACATCCATCTTGATCTTGTGATCATCGACGACGTCGGCAAGCTCGAACTCCAATTTCATCTTCTCTTCTAAGCATTGGAGACGAAGATCTTCACTTCTTTTCAATTTTGCTTTCAAATCATGTTTTCTTTTTCAAAAAACTCGACAATAGGGTCGGTTGGAATTTCCGGTTCAACTACCTCCTAGATAAAAATATATCTATGTCAAGTTGGTCGGCATAATTTTCATAAACACGAAATGAAAAAATAGTTATAAAAATATACACATCCGAATCATAGACCGGACGAGGGCCGACGGGGACGGATATCAAAACCATGGCACTATAAATATAACAAACAATCATACAAGTAAGAAAATTATACAAGTAATAACTATGCATGTAAATCATACAAGCAATATTTTTTTAAATAAAACATAAAAACAAGAGGCTCACCAAGGTGGTGCGGTGACGGGACGCGCGGGCGATCGACGGCGGTGAGTACGGGGACCGGACGACACTAAAACCCACAAATCAATTTTTAATTTGAGCTCAAATTGCATATAAAAACAAATGAACTTCTAGCTTAGGCATTTCAACAAACACCTAGCTAGCACTAGAAAAATGAAATGAGCTAAACTAGCAATAAAATGAGCTAAACTTGCAATGTCGGAAGAGAGGATGAAGTTGCTAACCCTTGGACAGATGGGTGCCACCAATCTTGACAAATGGTGGAGAAAAATGGGGATGAACTCGAGCTCGGGAGAGGAAAGAGGGAGGAAAAATGGAGTGTGCTCGAGCTGCTGGAAATGGAGCTGGCTCGGGTGGAAGAAGATGATATAGGGAAACCTTTAGTACCGGTTCCTAATACGAACCGGTACTAAAGAGCCATCTTTAGTACCGGTTCGTATTAGGAACCGGTACTAAAGGGTCTCGTGTTGGGCCCCCCGCTGCGGCTGCCTGCCGCAACCCTTTAGTACCGGTTCCTAATACGAACCGGTACTAAAGGCTCCGCATGAACCGGGACTGCTTCCGGCCGGCCTCCTCGCCGCTGGAACCGGTACTAATGCCCCCATTAGTCTCGGTTCCAGTTCAACCGGGACAAATGGGCCGAACCGAAGCCCTGTTTTCCACTAGTGATGATCGGTTGTGTGGGACTTGGGGTTGACGAGGGAGATTTTGGCCTCCTTGTTTAGGTCGCTATGGACGGTGTGCCCTGTCATTTCTCCGAGCTGGAAGACGATGGACTTGGGGATTAGCGCGGGGACGTACGTACACTTAAGTGCTTTGATGAGATCCTGCCATTTGCCCATGGATTCATCTCAATGGTCCAGCGAGAAGATGACCGATGTACATCAGCAAAACTAAGCAACTACTCCCCGTTCCTAAACATAATATGTGGATGAAACTGATGTTCGCATGGGTAGGGTAACTATACACCTTAGTTTGACCGGTCATTATACGTCACGAAAAAAACAGAACGCTCAACGGGTGGGGAATCTCAACATTAGAGTTGATAGGCTTATCCAAAAGTATTTTGAATTTTTTTCAAGTCATATCCCGGTTGTTAACATGTGAAATAGCTAGACACTTTTTAGTGTGTATGTCACTCATTTTTGTACGGATCTAATCAACATGTGAAATAGCTAAAACATCGTATATTTAGAGACAGAGGGAGTAGTTATATTGTAAGCAAGTATGCACGTGGAGGCCGAAGAGCATACCAGTCAGGGGTCGCAGTCCCAATAGTTGTTTCCTGGGGTGACGGACTAGAAAAAGACTCCCAATCGTGGTCCCAATATTCAAGTTTCGTCGGGGCGTTTCCAATATTAATTCCGACGGTACCAGCCCACCCCTAATGACACGTGTAGAGATTCCTCCCTCCACCACACCCCCCCCCCCCACCACGCTCGACGCTCTAGACAGCTTCTCCGCCCGACCGTCTGAAATCCAACCTAGAGCGAGGGCGGCTGGTGGAGGCCTTCTTCCACTGGAAGGGCGCGCGTCCCGGTGTCGGCTGGCGCAGAAGAATGCAGAGACGAGAGCTGTGTGTAGGTGCTGGCGTCAGCGAGGCGACCGGACCGCACGAGGACACATACATCTGTGGGGAGCACGCGGGGAAGGTGGAGGACATGCTCGCCGTGGAGGTCGTGCGCGGAGTGGATGGCGGCGAGAGCAACGACGCCTGGGCGACCAGGGAGGCTAGGGCGTTCAGCATAGTGGCAAGTTCGGCGGGTGGGAGCGCAGAGAGGATGTCGCACGGAGAGGCGTGTTCTGGTCGGACAAGAGGGACTAGAGCGAGGAATGAAGAGTGAGGGTGGCAGGTTCCATGCCTGAACACCACCACTCCCGCCCCGACGGGTGGGGTCGTGGGTACGGGCGAGTCGGGGCAGGGGGATTGGATGGGAGGAGGAGAGGGAGGTGGGAGAGAAGAGGCATGGTGGGGACTATGCAAGGAGTTGCAGGTGGATGGTCTTGGAGGACAAAGTGTTCGATTTTTAGGGGTTGCGGCTGGAGGAGGCTTACTCTTATGGCATTTCCAACTTGTTACACAACTTGGATTTGAAAAGTGTCAATTTTGATCCGTTTGGGGTGTCCCCGGACACGTTAGAGGGACGTGTCCTCCTCTAATCTATTTGGGATGGGTAGTGCACCAAACTGACTTCCCTATTTAAAAAAATTGACTCCAAATTATTAGGCATAGACATTATATAGTTCAACAAAAAACCAAAAACCAAAACATAAAATATAATATAATATAAAACCTATTCTACTATGGTTCTCCGCTGGTGGCGTAGTCGTCCTCTTCGACCTTGATGACGACGGATGGCCACGCGGGCGACGTGACCACGCGGCCAGTCGGTGGCCATGGCAGTGGCTGGGGAGCTGCCGGTTTAGTGATCGGTGTAGTCGTAGGTCTCCCCGCCATCAGGGACAACTCGTGGGGTGCGAGCGCCAGATCTGGCCACATTAAAAGCTACTAAGCTCAGAGTTCTCGATGGTGGCCTAGATGTCGTCGTCTAGATCCTGGTCGGTCTTCGGACGCAGGCACTCTGCGGTATTGTGATACATTTTAGACTAATAATTAATAATGTTGATAACTTGCGGGGCATTGTTCATGTCCATTCCGGACATAGTATATGTGTGTCTATGAAGACTATGCTGCATAGGCTGTTGTACGTATTTGGCTTGCGGGGCATTGTTCCGTCCATTCCGGACATAGTATCTATGTGTTTGATGTTTGTTGACTTGCAGTTTCGCAAGCGGGGCGGCAACATTGACACTAGAGAACTTCATTTTTTTATGATTCTCAAGTACCGAGTCTCAGTTTTCCCAACCCAAGGTCTGGCATTTATTGGTTGTACATGTCATTGCCTTTGTTGAAGGTATTGTTTTAAAAAATCGGACTTTCTTCAAAGTGAAAATCTAAGATCTTCGATCGGTCGACGATTGTTCCCTTCTCTGAGTCGTTGCTTTTGGGGAAACCTCTTTTGTAGTCCGAATGATGTCTTTGGTGGTAATTAGGTGCTATTGCGAGTGATTGATCACCCGTGGTGTGGTCTTTTTTCCTCTTTTTTTGCTGCGTGCATCCTTAATGGGCTGGGTTCAATTGTTAACTTTTGCTGTATTAATATATTCCGTTTATTAAAAAAATATAACACCGTTTTATGTGTCCTATTGCAAATTTACGTGGAAAAACTTACTTCTCTAGAGGAGGTTCAAGAACGCTGCAATGGCAGTTCGTAGTTAATCGTTTCCCATTACTCATGTCGGTCTTCTCCGGGTCCGGCGGCCTCCACGCCCCCTTCACCGTAATCTGACATCCAAGCTACCGTCCCAAAACCATAAACTCCACTGCTCGCCGCAATGCTCCTCCGCCGCCGCACCCCTCTCCTCCTCGCGGCCGGGGCGGGCGTGGCCCTGGCTGCCTCGTTCACCGCCTCCCCGTCCGCCGACGGCCGCGGGGTCCCCTCCGCACTCCATGGCGTCGCCCGATCCTCCCGCGCCATATACACGGTTCGCAAAAATGCTACAATTCTGTGGTGAGATCAAGGTTGCTCATGCTCAGTTTTGCCGATTGGTTGGCTGTTTCAGATTGGCTTCGTGGTCGTCGACTACAAGTACTCGCTGCGGGGGCTAGCTCCTGGATCGCCGGATTACCGGGTTAAACTCTCCGAGGTAGGGATTCTGCGCCGGATGAGGTGCTGGCGTGTGCAATTTCGTTTATTGGTTCCTCATGCTGTGACCCCATAAAAAATACCACGTATTGTTTTGGGATTGATAAGTTTGTGCTATATGGTATGCAAGTTCATTCTCTCCAGCGGGTCCATGGGGCTCAGGATCGTAAAGGAAGGTGACTTAAGATGGCTTTGGGGGGAAATAATATGTTGCTTCATTGCACAAAATGACCAGTTTGTGCCCTCCTTGCTTATTGGGTTACATATTCAGAAGAATCACTTGTGCCAGACAACATCATGAGTAGCTATAGGTCATTTCAAAAGTCAATACTTGTTTTCCCTTGATTTTGGACAAACTCTCTTGATATAATTTAGTTTTTTTCTCTCTATGCCCTGCATTTAGTATTTACATCTTGTATTTTACTACAGAGGCAGACCTTTCCCCTACCACACTCTTTTTTGGAAACCAAGTTCGCATAATATGATGTCTTGATGCCTATTTGAATAGACTATGTACTCTAGAACTTTAGTTTCATCAGATCACCTTTACCATGGCATAATATGTTTTTCCTTGTCTGTTGTAGGTTCACTTGAGGTCAGCAGAAAAGCTACTTAAACTATGCCAAGTGAACAGAGGATTTTATGTAAAGGCTGGTCAGTTTGTTTCATCACTAAGACAAGTACCAAAGGAGTACATATCAACTCTCTCCTGCCTGCAGGATCAGGTTTACTGTAGCTCCTAGCTTCATGTTGGTGTATGGTTATATATATTCATTTTTATTCACATTTTTAATAATCCAGGCAACTCCATGCAAATTTCAAGATATCAAAGTAGTGATTGAACAAACCTTTGGCAAGGATTTACATGACATGTAAGTATTGAAATTTCATTTTTCTCTATATTAGTGTGCCATTGCTAATTGTCAGTGCTGTGATCACTGGAAAGTGAGTTGTGATATGTTTTTCACGTACTACCTCTTGTCTAGTTTGTGCTGAATGACCGCTTCTAGCTTGTGTACTATCATAATTCACTGTCAGGATGCTT
Organism: Poa pratensis; assembly: GCA_947311845.1. Lineage (NCBI taxonomy): Eukaryota > Viridiplantae > Streptophyta > Magnoliopsida > Poales > Poaceae > Poa > Poa pratensis. The sequence goes on along the minus strand of CAMZMU010000049.1, from coordinate 66,643,118 downwards.
AGAAGGGATAGGTTTGCCCAGTGTTTACATTATCGCTATATCATCTTAGTGCCTTGCATAATTTGATGACTGCAGAATTCACTGAATTTAAATTACACACTAGGCCAATTTGGCCGTGTTCGAACTGGTGGTGGTGAGTCTAGAGAACCATCCATACTGACTAGATTAGTCTTTTGGGATAAGCTTGTGTATTCGTATAAGCTAGATTTCCCCAGGACTACAAATAACAGCTGGAAGATTGTGTCAATTTTATCAGCTCTAGCTCATATTTCTACTGAAATTTTATGTTTATTCAGCACTTAATTCTCAAAGTTTGTACAAAATGTGCTTAAAATTTAATATGTGAGTACCAGATTCCTGGATTTTGATGAACATCCGATTGCTGCTGCATCAATTGCTCAGGTTCATCGAGGTCGGTTGAATAATAATCAGGAAGTAGCTGTGAAGGTTAGATTACTGTTAACACTTCACCTCTTTCCTGTTCCATTTTGCTTTTGTGGTCTTTCTATTTTAGGTCATAAGTAATTTATTTTCCTTTCAAACGAAGTTGCATGTAATGCCATGTGGTCTATATGAAACTATGAAACACCATTTATGTAAACAGGTGAAGTATGTCCAGAAAGACATCATCACACTGTATGCTCATAGGTTCCGGAGTAATAAGTAGAGAGATTACATTTGTGCAACATACAACCATCTAGAGTTCTAGCTTGCGACCTGCCAAGTTATGTGCACCATCAATATTTCTACCTTCAGAGAGATCTAACAAAATTAAGCATGTGGATGAAACTTGGACCAAAAAATGCTGCAAGACAGGCAACTATTTAACAGCTTCTCACTTTCCTCAGGAAGTGCCAATTTCAAATTGTAGTCATTTATCCAATATTCACGTGCACTTAAATTTGGGGCTTCAAATTTCTCACATTTAAAAGTAATAAGAAAGATGGCCAGATGGGTCAAGTCAAAGGGTTATAATTGTTACCTTAGATCATTATTTCTAACCTTTACCCATCTGAGAAATTTATAAGCTGTTTTTTCATTGAAGCGACTAAGGCCATTCAATGGTACAAACATGAATCTTTGTCAAAATTCTTATTGAGACAAAAGAGAAGCATTTACGATAATCATTTGAAAAAAAATAGTTTTGATTTTTTTTGGTGTTTTAGTGCAGAAGTATAACAACATTGCATAGCTTTGTAATGGAATAGACAAAATATGCTGCAACAAATATTTGTCCTCTTTTTGTTAGACATATCCTGCTATATGCCATATTTATTTGATTTCAAACTTTCAGTGTACAAGCTGTAAGATCTGCATCGACCTGAAAAATTATCTTGGTTAATTACATTATATTAATATGTTTGAGGAATTTCATACAAATTTGACACCTAGGTCCAGTATCCTGGGTTGGAGCGGCGAATGAAGCTAGACATAATGACTATGTCTCTCTTGTCAAAATCTGTCTCTTTGGTACGTTACACTTATCATTGCGGGCTTTCCATAGATTCTGGCAAATATAATATTTCCCTACTTGGAGCCCTACCTATTAACTGGAGTAGTTTATTATTCACTTCTATTTGTACACTAGTCTCACTAGGCTTAAAGAAGAGCTAGTTTTGTCCGACTGGCCACATTTTGAGAATAGTAATTCAACTGCTGGCTTTGTTATCACTTATCAATCAAGGTTGTTGCTGAAAAACAACCCTAATTAAAGTAAATGCTCCCTGTAGCAAAATTCTTGTAATCAAAAGACACCTAACATAGTATGCACTCACAGTTTTGACTAGCTTTATGCTAGTACTTCATGAAATGTTTAAGAGGGTAGTTGCCACAATAGGACGAATTAAAGCCTTGTTGATCTTAGAGCTTGATTTGTACCACTGCATGTTTTAAGGAGGTATGTATGTACCAGTTTTTTATGTGGCATCGTTAATTTAAAAGTAACCAATATATTCTTCAATCCAAAGCAATGTAACTTATCAGCTTGACGTTAGTATGCATTTGGTATTCTTGGACTGTTTAGCTTTCGGGGGGGGGGGTGTCCATAATTGGATAACTTAAAAGGCAAGGATTGGATAACTTTTTTGTTCTCCATTATGATCGGACTTTATTTTCTCATGCTCTTCTTTTTAATTCAAGTTAATTTTAAGCTTGAGAGGTAATAATGTGTTGAACTTACTTTCAAATACTTTATTAGTGTCTTGTTGGTGAAATGGAAAATTTGGCCCTTCCTTTTGGCAGATCTTTCCTGATTATAGGTTTGAGAAGATATTAGTTGAATTTGAGAGAACTATGTCAATGGAACTGGGTAAGTGTTTGAACATTTCCTGTCACAGTATTTTTGTGTTATTTTATATGATAATTGTTTAAATCATTTTCTGTGTTGTTCTGTGGAAGCCATTGTTGTAGAACCATCAAATGTTGCATTTATTAGAGATAGCTACTGTTGTCTATCCGTCATTCCTCAGACTCCTCTTAGTGAATCAGAGAACAATAGCCTTGTGTGTGCATAAATGGGCCTACACACATAAAAAGATAAAAACAATCATGGTATATAACATAGTTACATTTTTTAACTGCCTTGTAGGTTCCTTTCAATTCTCTAACTAATACTCCCTCTGTTCCGAATTATAAGATGTTTTAGCTTTTTCTGAACCATGTATGTAGACACGTTTTAGTGTGTCTGTTCACCGGAAAGTGTTAATGTAGCCACATAGCTCTTTTTTTCAAAATTCAAAATCAAAATTTTTGAGTTTTCAAAAATTCGAAACAAAAATCCTACATGTAGATAATATCGAGATCTACGAGTGTGTAAATTTTGAATCCAAAATTCGTATTATTCTAGACTACACAAAAAAGACAAATCCGGAAAAATTTTAAGTTTTGAACTGTGTACGGTTCACCACCCAGATCCACCCATTTGTCATTTTTTTCCTGCCTAAAATGCAACGAATTTCGAATTGAAAATTTGCACGATTATAGATCATATCACTATCTACAGCTGGGATTTTTTCCAGAATTTTTTGAAACTTAAAATTCGATTTTGAATTTTGTAAAAAACGAGCTATGTGTAGCTCGGGCTACGAAACGCCACTCTCGTCTGTTCACTCATTTCAGTCGGTATATAGTCCATATTGAAATATCCAAAACAGCGTATAATTAGGAACAGAGGGAGTACATGATAGGTGAAAAGTTCCTCACCCCCTACATAATTCCCCATAATTTTCACATGCATCTAGTTTTGGTTTATCTGCAACCTTGTACTTATAGAAATTACAGCATAGGTGTTATTGCTATGCAGATTTTACCCAAGAGGCTAGTAATTCCGAGAGAACAGCAAGCTGCTTCAGGAAAAATAATGTTGTCAAAGTACCTCACGTGTTTCGGGTATCAAGCCTATCCAACTTTGATTCTTACTGAAGGGGGGAGGCTAGTTAACCAACTTCCCTGACTCCCCCCTTCAGTTATTCATGTAATTGAACAGGAATGTATTGGCAATGGCACTGCTATGTTACATGAATAAAGCTCTCTATTGTACTCAAAAAAAAAAACTTTGATTCTTACTATGTTTTCCATCAACTATATAGTGGAGGCATGTTAAAAGGAACTTATGCAAGTAGTTCTGTAGTCTATTGTTGACACAAAGCCCAAAGAGATCTTAACTTGCTGCTTCTTAAGTTGTTAACTGTTCAGATTTCTGTATAGCAGTTTTTGACTAGTTAAAGCTATTGCAGGAACTGACAACCAAGGAGGTCTTGACAATGGAATTTTGTTATGGCCACAAGGTAAATGATTACTCCTTGCAGGTTTGAACAAAATCCCATCGGCCACACTAATTTTACACCGATTCCAAGTTGGGCCTTGGCAAAAATTTACAGACTGTTTTGGGGCCGCATTTACCAATCAATTGGATTTTGTCCATTAGCCACAAATAATCCTTGTACTACATTGAATATACAGAAAAGAGAAAATGTGGGATTCAGTCCAGAGATAAGAAAAGGAGTAGAGCACTTACCTCTAGTTGATGGAATATCTGAAGTTGCTAATTAATTGTTTTTGGAGCAACCGGCAGGAGTACTGCCTTTTGATATAGATAGAGGGAAAAAAAAACCAACACTGTACAGAGAAGGCATGCTTAGATTATAGTGGTAACATGCCGAACCCACTTAAAAACCAAACAAAACTAGTCTGGCTCGGCTGGAATTGTCGGCGAAGTTGCTAACTAATGATGCAGGAGTACATTGACATAACCTCTTTTGTTACTATTGAACAGGTGGATGACTTGAATTTTCTAAGGAAAGCAGATATCAGCCCTACAAAGGTTAATTTTTAAAGATGCATGGCTAACATGAAATGTATTTATTTGTCCAAGTGATCAGTATTTTCCGCACATGCATGTTATTGATTTGATGATGACTAAGAAGCAATTTTCAGACACACAGATGCAACACCAACAAGAAAGGCCCCAACCCCATTTCAGTTGTTCTCCTGTATCATCTTTTTCGTTTGCTACACTGGCATTTCATAATATAAGTATATTTCGTACTTGGGTACTATTGTTTAATCTCTTACCCACTACATGGTCATTGGTCAATGTAGGACATAATATGTATTTTTGTTGTTTGGTCCATGTCTTGCAACAGAAAATGGGATGCGCATTTGTATTATTGTATCTCTATAGTTGACACTTATTAATGACTTAAAAGATACTATTAAAATAATTATAAAATCATGATTACATTTCCGCAAGGATGCAGAATAATTGTTCTTTTACTATTTTCTTGAAAAAAATGGTTCTTCTACTAGGGTCATATATTTCTCTCACCCCTTCACGTTCATCTATTTGCCTCATTGCACATGATATATAATTTTGCTCACTAACCTGCTATTTAGTGTGTGTGTCTTTTCTTACCACCACATGTCCCTTCCAGGTAGCTAAAGCATTAATCGAACTGTTTGGCGAAATGATATTTGTACATGGTTTTGTTCATGGTGATCCTCATCCTGGAAACATATTGGTTTCTCCTCAAGGCCAAGGGAGATTTTCATTAGGTGTTCCTTTTGCTTCGTAACATGATATTTTCTGCTTGTCCATATTCATTATATCATAAGGGCTGAGTTTAGTAATGTACGCCTTACAAACATTAAGTTAAGAAGCATATGTATTAGAAAGTAAATACTTCATATTTTCAAGTACTGGATCCCTGCTCAGCTCTTCCTTTCTGACAGGATGAGCTTGAACTTGTTTTGAATCGATTATATGGTGCATTCCTTTTACAGTGTTGTTGGATCATGGAATTTATAAAGAATTGGACCCAAAGTTTAGACTGGACTACTGTAAGCTGTGGAAAGCATTGATATTGTTGGATGCGCAAAAAATTCTGGAGTTAGGTGAACAGTTTGGTGTTGGCAAATATGCGAAGTACTTTCCTTTAATATTCACTGGAAGGACTATAGACAGGTAAAACTTTTTTTCACTTCGACTACAATGCGCATATAACGTCATATTCTGGACTTCTCTTATCATGTGGCAAAGAACATTAGAGAACTTATTTTCAACTTTAACAAGGACATTCCTATAATAAACTCTTTTACCAAGCAGCCCGATGTATATATATTCATACTCGAAAAGTTTGGAATTATTTCTTATCAGGTATTGCAACAAGTTTTTTTTATGAAAACCAGAAAATATGACTTAAATAAGCACTGGGAAAAGATGTTGGCTTTATATTGTTTTGTACATCTCCATGCATTGGTTTCATATTGCTTAGTAGTTCACCGAAGCATTGTTTCGAATTGCCTAGCACTTCACCCATGCATCTGATACATACTCCCTCGGTAACTAAATATAAGACGTTTTTGTAGTTTGAACTACAAAAACGTCTGAACTACAAAAAGTCTTATATTTAGTTACGGAGGAGTATTTCTTAGTACATATGACATGCATTAAGTAAAGCCAGATTGTATTTTCTCGAGAAAATGCAAAAACATACGCCTTGTTGTTTTGATAGAGCTGCAATGTTTTTATATAAAACCCAAGCGGCTGAAAACTGAGGGAAAACCAGAAAAAACCCTAGCTCCATTGGGCAATAGCAGTGGCAACTTATTTTATTTCCACCTGCCATAACCCAGCTTAGTATTTGTTCTCCACCATAACTTTTATTGCATATATCCATGTTTTGATTTACAACAATCTTAAGTTCAAGACTTACCCTAAGAATAAGTAATAACTGGAGAAAGGAGAACCCTCATGATATATATGCCTTTTTTAGCCCAAAATAACTGCTGACAGCTGTTGCTACATGATCTTGAGTGAGCCACCTGTGACAAACAAGATACTAAATTCTAACTTGAACCCCATCACTTGATCATATTCTATAGAGATCGGTTGTTACAGTTTATGGGCTAGGCTCTGACATGCCATAGGTTACTTTCTGATTAAAACTTCATAATAATCCATGTGTAACTGTTGTAACTTGTAATGCTCATCAGCAAATCAGCTCTTGGAACACAAATATCTGGTGAAGAGAAAATGCATATAAAGCAGGACTTGAGCTCTCTTGGTATGGATGATATATCTTCATTTATGGAATCCTTGCCACCTGACTTTCTGGTCATACTTCGAACAGAGTAAGGCAAATCTTGGTAGAGTCCATAACCATGCTATTACTTCATCACACTCATTCTTGTTGTTTGTCATGTTATTTTTTTCCTCGACTCAGTGGACTATTGAGGTCCATTTTAGGAAATCTAGGGGCGCCACGTCATGTTCGGCTTCTTGCTTATGCAAAATGTGCCATATATGGCCTCGAGGAACAGCCCAGATTGGAGTCTGGTATGTCTCAAATCAACTGTATGCTTCTCAAAAGAAGTTGAACTCATTTCAGCACCCACCAGCATCCTAGTTAATCTAATATTCTGATTTCCCTTATACAGGTGCAATCAACTGTATATCTTTGCGAGTCAAAACAAACATTAGCTATCTCCATCTGAGAATACTTATTGGTGATATACAACACCACCCTACTACTCCATATGTTGTTCCCAGTTTGTCTCGTACAGGGTTGATCTGCAAACTGACCTGGAAAATCCCCTTTTCAGAATTAATGGGGTTGTGGGTGCAATTCAATGACTGCAAGAATAAGGTGATGGACAAGTTGAGATGGATGCTACATAAGATAACTGCAGATCTTTTGGGCTGGTACAAACCTCTGATGTGATCTCCTGCAGTTGGTTAAGTAGGCCATCTGATGCCTCGAGGGAGCTCCTAGCTAAATTCAGGAAATTGTACAGTTAGATCTTTGGATGCTGATGCTAGGCTTTTATGTACATGTGATCCACATAGTTCATATTAATCTGCTGCTAATTTTAGACAACTATCAGGAGTACAACCCAGTGTCTCGCTCTTGGACAAAATTCTCATGGTCATATACTCTAGTTACTGTGTATGAGCGTGGAGGTGGTAATTATCATGTCAGAGATTATTGTTACTCGTACCTCTTTTTATTAGTATCCGTTAATTGTCAGTATTCAGAAGCATTTCTCTCATGCAAAAACTGCAGAGTAAGACTGTATGGAAGTCTCTGGCAGTATAAATTGAGCACTAGTATTTGAACATTGCTGCGCTCACAACTCATAAAGCAAAGCATGCGAGGAAATTTTTTATCCGTATTGATGGTGTATAGTTCAGCAACACCAGCAGCAATCCAGAATGATCCCTACAAAATGTCTCACCTAAGCTAAGCAGTTCCACGTGATTTTTCATCGAATATCAGGATTCATAACCTTGATTAGGGTATGAACTCACTTTTTTAAGTCTATACATTTCCTGTAAAAACTCAGGGACAAGCCTTCCGTGACAACTAAACAAAGGTCAAACTTCAGATAGTGCCGGTGACTAAAGATGTTCTCGATTTCCAAGCCTTTGACATTTTCTTCCCGAGATATCGCGCAGCAACTGCACCACCGGAGGCAAGCAGTCCACACACTGCTTGGCGTGCACTCGAAACCATTACGCGGCGCCTCAAAACCGTGCGGACAGATTTGGCTGCCATATCTTTTGAAGAAACGACAGTATGGGTTGGCATTTCTAGGAAGAAAAAAATCTTCGTTAGGAAGTCTTCAAATATTGACGGTAAGAATATGGATACATCTACACAGCTAGCGTTTACTACCTGTGCTATTCGATGTGAATCTTCCTTGCAGTTTCCTTTGGATTATCCATGGTAGAGAAGAAAACAATTCATTTGTTGCAGGTACACCACAATCCTGCAAAAATATAGCTTTGATAATTACAAAGATATTCAAAAGAGGCGCATAAGCACGTTTGCATACACACACCGATTCATCAGTATAGCAAGTGAGAAATCTTAGGAAAGCTAATAAAAAAAAGGGGTATCGAGGAAGAAAAAAGGTTGTAAAAGAATTCATACTATATAGCATGTTATTATCTTGAACAGATGTCAAAGCATGTATAGGATAATGAGGTGCACAATTAGCAACATTAACTACATGATTTTGTTTTTGTACCAGTGTGTGTGAGCGAAAAGAAATAAAGACCTGTTTGAAAGCCTTTTGCTGTCCGTGAGTTGATGTCTTCAGTATCCCTTCAGAAATATACTCTTGCAAGAGGGGTCTATACATCAGCTGAAATGGTTGGAAACTACCCTCTACAATCGTCTTGACCTGAAGTACAGCAGAGTCCAAATGAGCACCAAATCGCAAACAGAAGTTCCGCTAACACAATGTATTGCCTTAAGTTCGTAGTTATCATATTGGTGATTACGGCAGAGATATGCTGACAAAGACACATTTGAAATAGAGATGTAGCCCCGAAGGTACGTCATGTGCACTGTGCTACAACTGATTCTTTTGTGGTTCGGTTTGCAAAAGACATAACTAGCATGCCATTTTCAAAGTACCTAGTTGAGTTGGCTGTTGGACATGCCAATTGGCAGGACCACCTTTCTAAACTGGATTCAAATAACTTGAGTGCTCATTCCAAAAGTTAACATGCATTTTCATTACCTTATTCTTGTCTTCTGCAAATAGCATTCTTAAATCACCCATATAAGATAGGCTGCAAATTTGAGCGTACAGATCATACTGCACAAAAAGAATGGAAAAAAGAAGATCAAGACACATACTGAATTGACCAAATAAGTCATGGTGGTAAACATCAAAGCTGAAAGAAACCTCAGTGAACTCTTCTGGCAAAAGAAGCAGAGAAGCTGAAGTTGCCATTTTCAGATTAACCATGTTAACCTTTCTTATATCCCAGTTGTCAACAAGAACATGAACCTACATAAGCAAAATTGAAACAAAATCATATAGTTAAATTTCTCAGAAGTACGTAATCTAGAGCCAAGTAGAGTTGAATGGTGAGTAAACTAAAATAGTCCATACTAAAACTATCCAGAACCAGGTAACCTAAGCATGGTGTGACCGTAGATATACACAATCATGTAACTGCAGCAACAACAGGGCATACATACATACAGGTTTCTGCAGTCGGCCGCTGAGGTAGAAGCGGTCCCAGGTCAAGACATCCATCGCCAGGTCCTTCATCCCTACCACCCCATACTTTATCCTCTACATCCACAAAGTAACAATTTGCCACTGAGAACTCAATGCGCACGCAGAACACAATGCAATCAAACACAAGATACATCAAGGCAATCTCAGGTACCTTGTCTCTCCACTGAACAAAGGGATTAAAGTAAACTCCGACGCCGACACGATCTGCCAGCCAAGTGACCTGAGGTTCCAGTTGACCACCAAGAACCAACCAAAGGCACGATTAGGCGGCCAATTAACCAGGTAAACCAAAGCAAATGATTTAGTGGAGAAATGGGGAGCGTACATCGGCAGGCCCGCGTCGCGCCATCCAGCTAGAGTAGTGCTCGGGGTTCCTCTCCAAGTTCTGCGCCAACATCCAAAATAGCATCAAAGAAAACAAAGGGGAGCAATTTGATGGGCTACAAAGAGCAGGTGTCAAGAGGAAGGAAGAAGGCAGACTGGCTTGGTACCTACCTCGGAGTGCCATTGGAGGGGGTCGGCGACGCCGAGGATGTAGTCTACCATGGAGGTCCCGTCGGGGCGGGCGTGGAGGAGGGTGGAGCCGTACGCGCAGCAGAAGTCGACCGGCGGGAGGAGGTCGCGGAGCGGGCCGGCCAGCTCCAGCGCTCTCCCGGCAGCCGCTGTCTCCATCTGGTCGCGCGGGAGGTAAGAGTCGTCGGTGGTGAGGAGCCGAACTCGCCGGAGAGAGGAGGGGAGGGAGGAGGTCCGGTGGGGGTTTTCGTGCCGTGCAGCACGGGAAATAAGGACGTGATAGATCGTGGCCGTTTATTTGGAAGAATAGACGGCACACGGCACCGATGGGATCCGGGATGCCGTGGCGGAAGAAGGGAGAACCCGATTCCGTTTGTTCCTCGGTGCTGGCTTCGTGAAACCGGCGAAAAGCAGGGCCAAAATGACTTCCTAGGATAAAAATAAGGCAAGTTATTCGTTTTATGGAGTTTTGGCCTTGTTAATCGGAGGGTGACAATCCGGAGAAGCCATTCTCGCTTGAGTGCCAAGATGAGTCATTCAAGAGAGGATGCGCCGGAAACTATTGCAATTCGGAAACTTGGTGCTGCGAGGGCAATAGGTGTGTCGATCCGGCTTGTTCGGCTCCGGGCAATGCGGAGTTTGATCTAGTTGCTACGTCGGGGCGGCGGGCCCTGACTTGACGTGACGTTGAGGTCTGCGGACGATAGTCTTTAGCGAGGGTAGCAAGAGCTACGAGACGGCTGGATCGTGCAACGTTGTAGCTCATGTGCGGCTTTGGTGTCGAGTGGTGTAAGTCGGGGCGGCGGCCCCGGGCTTGGTGGTGTGTTTTGTGGCGTTCGGTGGGCTAGCGTCGTGTTGGCGACGGTCCCCTCACTTGTGCGGTTTTTTGCCCTGTTTTTTTTCATAAACACGGCATTTGTATGTTTTTTTGGGTCCGGTCTTCCTTATAAACTGGGTCAACTCTTTTCTTCTATACGAATTGCAGGAACACCCTACCCTCATCATCGAGAGGTTACTCGAAAAAAAACTATTGCAATTCATGACAACATCTAGGCCATCGACCAACAGAAACTAATGCAATGTCGTAGCCGGAAACTATCGAAATCCAATTTAGCCTTTATGTTTACACATTGTTGAAGCATCGAATCGCCATATGCAAAAATTTAGAGAACAACCAGAACCTGGTTGGTTCTCGCTTCAATCAAACTCGAGCTTATAAACGCTGCTACCTGCTACCTAACAAAGTGCACAACATTTGGCTACAAATGGCTACAAATCAGGCTTTGTAGGGAACCGAGAAAAACTGCCTTAACCTAAAAAAAAAAAGCAACAGTTTGTGTCGGCAACATAGCGGGCTTTTTCACATGATTTAAGGTACAAAACGCTGACAAATCCTGACCAAGATCGCAATAATACCAAGGATCCACATATCAGCAGCTCGCAAAATTGTGCAAGAACAGCTACACCAAAGACGTTGTGCAAACTGGAACAGCCACTTCGTGTAGCATTTGTAAACAAAATAAGGCAGTGTCACTGCACTTGTACTGACAATGTATAAGAGGAAATGGCACTTTCACTTGTTATATAAATTCACCCTATGTGAGCATCAGGATTCAGGACATATCCACATGGGAGGTTGCTCGGACACAAAAGGACTGTAGGTGAAATCTCATCGGTGATCACAATAGCAGTCATTACAACTGAAGAGTTCTTGCACACTCGATGGATCTCCGTGCCATGGTATCAGAAATTCTTCATATAGTTTAACCATAACAATCAGCATGTATTGACATGTTTCCTCCAAGGACCAAAACTGCTAGGTTACACGGCCAGCGCCTCGTGAATGAGTTTGTTTGCGACATCCTTTGATAGCCCCATTACACTGTCACTAGAACCTACCTACATGATCGATGAGCTCTTTAACACGAGTTTTAAAGAAATAGTAGCACCATAAGAAGTTAAGAAAGAAAGAAACTGACCACTGCTTCGACAAATGGTAACGTCAATGGATGTTCTAGCAGCAAACCACCTGCGACCCTAAATACTACCCCCTCGTCGATCTAGCAATAGAATAGAAAACGACTGTGTAGCTCAGTGACATGACCAATAATATTACAAAATCTGCAATGTGATGGAATAAAACAAGACCTTACCAAGTTCTCAATGACCTCATCTGGTATGTCATGGAAGTACACCTGAAGAGGACAAAAACTACAATGCTCAACTGACGACATCATAAGAATGAGTTGCAACATTTGATTGCAGATGAATTTGAATGATCTTATGTCGTACATCTTCCTCCTGAGCAAAACTATAAGTGAAAGATGGCAAAGTTCCAGTTTATGGTAGCTATAAAAATAGCTAGATGCATAAACCAAAGTTTACAACACTAAGTAAGAAGACAATAGTAGATATTGATTAGTGAGCACTATTTCTCTGAAATCAAAAGCTAACTCCAAGGATACATAACAAAGGTATTGTGACTTTGTGAGGGTTGCTCAGATGTTTGCTTGAATCAATTTGTCTTGTACAAAAGAAGTCAACTGGACTTTGATCACGCATTTCAATGAGACGACCCACATTCCAACAGGAAAATCTTGTAGAAGAGTGGATTACCTCAGCTTTGTCTAAACTGCCAAGCTTCTTGCCAGTTGTAAGATTAGTTACAACTACACCACCCACAGTTGACACATGTCCACCAGAATAACCTGAGGAAGATAGTGATTCAACTAATAAATACATGAACACACTGGACAATCAGATACAGTGTACCTGGACAATGGACATATTGAACAACCTTTCAGAAATTGCCGTGCTTCTTCCTTGGTGCTTGGCTTTTCCCTAATAATCCCTTCATGGACGACCACCTCAAAGTCAACTACGATTTAGTATGTAATAAATGCAAAGAATGACAATATAGAGAAACTGTAGAAAAAACGTTCCTAAGAATATGTGAACACATGAATTAGTTGGATTATAAATCTACCATTAATCTTTACACTGCTGAAGAATTTAGCACGTAAAACTTCACATGAGAAAAGTATCATTAGATCATCTTCACTATATAGATGCAACGGATATAAAAACTGATCACGTTAAAAAAATATTGCTGGCTTAAAAAGTTATTTCTTCATTATCAATAGATCATTTCTTCACGTGAATTAGTTAGTTTATTTAGCAAGTTGAAAAGAGAGGTGAGAGTTATGGATAAACCAAGTCTCACATTCTCATCTATTAGCATACAACAAAGTTTGGCTAGCAAATGTTGATTTGTGTTACGTACTTAAGTACATGCTATGTTGAACTAGTAGCACTACCAAAAAGGAGACGTTGAAAAAAATGTGAACTAGATTGAAGGACGAGAAAATGGACAGAAAAGGAGATACCAAATTTCACCAGATCTCACACAGATCGTAAATCTCTATTCTAAACTCGATTTTTTACATGGAACCAGATACCTCTGATAGTGGATATATGGCAAGTGGTGCCCGTGGACCTCTACAGGGTGGACACAGAGTACAAGAGCGTTTGCGAAACCTGCTGTCAGGCCTCTCCCTGTCCTCTAGGAAAACATGAAATGTTTCATGTTTTATTGTATTGTAATGCCGTTTACACTGTTGTCTGAACCTAAAGCTATTCGCACAATTATTAATCGAAGGTTCTTTCCCTACTAAATTTATCTTGCAGAGCATTAAAGATGATGAATCTTATTATCTAAACAGCTAAAAAAAATTAACTAAATTATACAGGTAAAACTTTCTAAACTGAATTATACAGCGAAAACTCAAAATGGCAAAACGCAGCTGATTAAAGCATAAGCACATCATTTGCATTTGGTGATACCACACTGGCATATATAGAGAAATACGGGACTGTCATCATCATGGTACCAAAAGTAGCCAACATTTAAGTAGAATCCATGAAACTTCAAGCTATATAAAAACACCAAAGAGAAGAGACACTGGCATAGACGTATTTATAACATATTTAGGTATTACGATCCAAGTTCTATCTAAAGCAGTAGAGCATAGGTAATCGACACATACTATGTCAGAGGTGATCAGGAGTGTTGGTTGGTCGCCTTCTTTCTGGTAATCAGAAATGTTCATTCTAGACATGATAGCTTCAGCCTGAAATATGTATACAATGATTAATTTCCGCAAGGAAAGAAACTGCGAGAATGTACATCCATGCAGAAGTTCCAGCACACGCCTTGATATTTACGAATAGCAATCTGGCATTTCCCTCTTGAGACTGAAAGTTGATGCATATGCACACACCAGCATGCACGCACGCAATGCAATCCAGCAGAATTTTATCACCAATTATTATTTCTCTTATTTATACTTTAATATCTCGTTGAAGCTATCAATGGTGTACTAAATTAAGTATTATGGCCAACTAAGATTATCTAGATACCAATTAGCAAGATAAATTCTACCTTGGCCTCCGCAAGAACCATGACTAGCTCTTCGGGATACTCCCTTCTTATGCTCCTCTCGTCGATGTCCGCGGTCTGAAACCAAGAAAACAAATCCACTCAAGGAATAACTCCAAGGGGAGAAATAAACTGTAAAATTTCACTGAGACGCACCATGACTTGGAACTCGAACCCCATCTCGTTGAGGATGTTCTTCCTGGCAACTGACGAGGACCCCAGGATCAACTGCAATGAATTCATTCAACACGGGTCACGTACTGAGACTGGCGGCGAACCAGAGGAAAGGGCTACCAGTGAGGCGAACCTTGAAGGGCTGGGGGGTCCCGGCGGCGGCGGGGGGTGAGGATGTAGACATAGCGGTCTTGCCGGAGAGGAGGCCAGTCGGAGTGTGACGGCGCGGAGGGGAGAGGAGGCGCCGCGGCGGAGTTCGGAGAAGATGGGGCGGACGGTGGTGAAGACGGGGTGCGGTGGCCGCAGACGGCGCCACCGGGCAGAGGAGATTGCAGGGACGGTGGGAAGATTGCATTTTTTTCCGGTACAGAGAAAAAAAAGCAACGTGGAAAAAGAAAAGGTTACTATGCCAAATTTCGTTTCTTCCGCATACGAAATGTCTATTTCTCGCGTCGCCACATATTCCTGACGTCTCACTAACACACTTCTTGGGTACCCTAAAAAAGGAGTACACTTATCATGGCAACTCCAAATTCAAACATGAAATAGGGTCAGATGATCCAAATAAACATGAGCAGCAGAAGTTCTATCAGCCGACTACACGACCCAGCGTTCTCAACGGTTGTACGGTGGTTGCTATATTAATATAGCGGGACACAAGCCTATTTCGAGAGGACCGAATCGTTCCCCTTATCGTCTCCAATAACCCTGCCTAGGTAATCTTCTTTCTTCCCCCAAATCTTAGTTAGCAATTTTATAGCATGTATTGTTCATTGTTCACTGAATTGTGAATTTGTTCTTCAAGTTTGCAAATTGCAGCAACCAAAGCAAAGACCACTCATAAAAGAATTATTTTTATCCTGAAAATAAAAGGAGATGACACGAAATTGAAGATCTTTCAACACCAGCAAATGACTCTTTGGCCTTGCTTGAATTGGAAGAGAAACAACAGAACCACAAGACGAAGGACTTCATACAAATATCTTTCAAGGTACTGAGCTCTTGCAACGAGATCCTAGATTATGTCCTAGGATTTGGCAATATGCACTAGAACGAAGAGATACCGTGCATGTCGCCAACCTGATCAACTCACATAGGAGCATTACTTTTGAGTGGAAGTTTTCCATCCACACTGGAAACTCAACTATTTGAATTAAATCGAACCTTATCACAAGGTGATGGATCCTCAATGTGGCACTTTGATTCCTAGAAATGAATATGGTGCGTTCAAAGCTAGTGATATATGCGTGAGATGGTGAAAAAGTATAATCATGCTGATTTCCCCAAGATATGTATGGATTACAACAACAACTGCTAAATCATTTTTGTTTCGGATGCTTCCAAAGATAAAGAGTTAAAGAATATATCAATCTTTTTTGAGTAACCGAATATATCAATCTTGATTGATCGTTGTCGATGCCTTGTGTAGATAAGGAGAATTACTATCTACAACTTGATTGAAAGGTTACTCTGTTTTCTCATTACTCTTCTACTTTATATGGTAGTGTCGACCAAGAGTTTTCTAGCATGAAGATTATCAAATAAGATGAAAAGATAACGATCTTGCCAATAACCTAGTAGAGGGTGACATTTTGGAGAGATGCAACTATTATGTTGTTCTTGCAGATTCTAGAACCCGAAATATTTATCTCCATGTCTAAACACATCTACTATCTATGTATGCATATCTTGACTTTGTAACCAACGGGAACAAAAATGTGAGTAATGACTAGTGTATAGTGAAGTGGTATGGTTCATAACATTTTTTCTGTTTTCTTTTAGCTTAGCATACCCATGAAATCTTTTCAAGCTCTGCCATTGTTGACCAAACATTATAGATGTCATCAAATATCGTAGACATGACCTGTGAAATTGCATGTCGGATCATCGTCATTTGCTAGAGTGCGAGAAAAAGGAAATATGGACATCGATATCATTACGAGAGCTAGATATAGTAAATTAGCAACACACATGCTAATTTCAAAGTCCTCTGAGATGACTGATCAAGGAAGAGTATTAGGGGGGTTTGTTTATCGTCTCCACAGGGATCAACAAAGTTATGCTGGTTCTAAGGGTTGGCAGAAGCTAGAACAAAGTTTTCAGGTTTTTACTTTAGGACAGAAAAGGGGTTTGGAAAAGGGTTTTGGGGAATTGTTTTCAGAAAGTAACTTGCAACTACTTGGTTGTCAAGCAAGTATCTGGCAAGGATCTTAGCAAGTTTTAGACAGGGAACAAGAGATTCTTCAACAGCTTGCAGAGGCTAGTCTTGCAAGCAAGAGGTTTTAGCAGGTTTAAGGCGGAAGCAAAATTTAAACACAAAGTTCACTCTTTTCTGGGATGTCAAGCCAGATCCAAGTAAGTTAACAAGCATAAGAGGCTAGGGATGGAATTTCCACACACAAGTATGCAGGGTCTAGCCTTACACACACAGATCAAATCACACAACAAGCAAAACATGCAAACATTCAGTAGAGGCAGAAAACTGTGTCACTCAATTCACTGCAATATCCAAACTTTTACAATCTCTACTTAAAGATGAATGATCTACTCAGTTCGACACAAGATTACACAGAAGAATGGAGAGAGTTCCTTGGCTGTGGCTCACTGAAAACCTAGTCGAAGCAGGGGAAGCAGAGGTGAAGACAAGGATGGAAGCAGAGTTGCAGAGCATGATCTTCAGGTCACCAAGGCCTTGAGCTTCTTCTCCTGGACTCCGTGTTCATCTTGTTCTTGTTCTTGGTCTTGTTCTTCTCTGTTCTTGAGGTGTTCTTGCTGTTCTTGGTGGTTGTTGGAGTTGGTGGCTGAAAAGGTGTTGTTGCTGTTGTGGATGGGATGGAGTGAGGTGGATGGATGGGTGATGGTTGTGGATGCGGATGCGGATCGATCGGTGTTGTGGTGGTGTGGTGGTGGCTTTATACTCCCTTTAGCATTTCTGAGGTGGAGTGGCACGAGGTGGAGGAGAGGAGGAAGTTTCCCTTTCCTATCTTTAGCTCACAGTGCACATGGGGTGTTTCCAACTTTATCACCTTTTTGCCTTTTTCCCTTTTTGGCTTGCTAGATCTCCAAGTTGATCTTCCCTCCTTCTCTGGTTCAAACTCGTTTGAATTCCTTCATATCTTCCTTGGGAACTGCTGCTGCCACACTTCTGCATTACTTCGTCTTGAATTTCAACTTGATGATCATGTCCATCTTCTCTGCTGTATTGGGATCACATTTGTGGTGCTTCTTGCTTCACTTCTGCACTAAATCTTCTAAAGATAGTGTGACTTGCACACTGAACTGCAAAATGGATGTAAAGTGCTATAAATTGCAGATAAATGCAATACTGGATGATATACAGAGAGGTTTTTGGAAGGTTTTAGTGTTCTGAATATGTATATAAATGATGATGATCAATGACCACTTCAATTTCTTATGTATGTTCACATTTCTGTTCTCTTTCTCTCCTATCTAAAAGAAAAATTTGGTTGCACATTCTGCCACCTCTTCGTCGCACCTCCGTCACACACGCAGTGAAAAAATAAACCTCCACGGGTTTCCTATTCCACGTAATTATTACTAACCAAATTTCGCCGCCTGACGACCCGCCTCGAATCCTAACCAAATTTCTCCTCATTCCGCCTCTCGTACAGAAGCGGAGGCGAGCCCATCCCCGTCCTCCACTGCGCATCCTTGTTCCGCCCGCGGCCAGAGCCAGCGTCGGGCGTCGCCCTTCGCGTCCGGCCTCGCAGGTCGCCTCTTCGGCGGCCACCGCGCCGCTACACGCTACTCGTCCTCCGCCGCCGTCGTCTTCGAGTGCCGATTCATCTCCACCTGTGAGGAACACGACCTTCAACAGGCGTCAATCATCGCGTCGCATCTCTCTCTCTCTCTCACGTGGAATCTGCTTGTTCGTATTGCAGTTCTGCAGCGAACAAAAACGCCTACGACGAGATCCTTAGGTCCTCGCGAAGCCAGGACTGGGAGCAGTCTTTGCCTCTTTGGCAAGTACTATAGCCTACCGAGGCGCACCGATCCGCGAACGGTGAGTTTTTTCTTCGGGTTCTCCATTTTTGCGCGCTCTGGTCGTGGCCTCGGATGTGTCTCATGCGGTCTGTTTCTAAGTTTGTTTCTGTATGTTTGGTGAATCAAGAATATAATGGGCCTTGGACAAGGACAACCGCTTTGATCTCGTTCGGTCTGCTTAGTAATTGTTATTACTAGTTTAATTTGGCGTGCCTTGATGTTTTTTTTTGGGCAGTATATATATATTTTTTTAACCAAAATGTTAGCTAAATTGGTATGTTGGAACATGTTTTTATTTTGTCATGAATAGCTAGCATTTTTTATGAGTATTCTTGTCATATTTTGTGAGTTTTTTGTGAGTTTGTTTGTATGATGTCAGAAATGTTGGCGAAATTGAAATGTTGAAATATATTTGTAATTCGCTATAAGTATGTTGCGGTTATTTTTTGGGACCATTCTTGGTATATTTTGTGGAATATCAGGAAAAGTCGCTAAAATGTTGGCGAAATTACAATTTGCAAACATGTTTTTTATTTTGTTATGAGTAGATAGTAATTCGTTCGAACATTTTTTATATATTTTGTAGAATATTCAAATATTTAGATAGCTGAATTTAGCGCGGCGACACGCTGCGCCTTTGCTGAGGATATGTTGTAATAATTTTTTTTTATTTGCGTTATATATATTGTAAGGGAAGGTGGTTGTTCTAATTTGTATAATGTAGTTAGGTGGAATTCAATTTGGAAGCAATCCATAATTAGAGTAGACGTGTTTGTATTTTTTGGAAATATTCATATAAATAATCATTTTTTTAAAATGTAACTACATAATTAGAGGGATTTAAGTTATATTACTTGCAAATATGTTAGGTAAATTTGAATGGTTAAATATGCCACGCCCTTGGTGATTTGCATTGATGTTAACTGAATTAGAATATCTCCAAATGTTGACTAATTCGTAATATTCATCTCAATGTTCGAATGTGAAACTTATGAGAAATTTTGTATATTTTTTTGCGAGAAAGCATCATTCGGAGAAATAACCGGAGGAATCATCAACGGAATGAACACTGCGTTGTTTTTTTGTGGGAAATCTGAAATTCTGTTACAATGGATACTTGATGCAAATTTGTTTAAAAAAAATCTGCAAATGTATATATAAATATATATATATATATATCTGTTTTTTAGATTCATAGATCAAAAGTTTTTAGTTTTACGTTTTTTTTTATTCTTTGGTGCGAAAGATTTTGTCTGTGTAATAGACAGGAAAACCGTCGACAAAATTAACATTTCTTAGTCTTTGTGTAAAATGTGAAAATTGGTTATAATGGATAGTTCGTGTAGTTTTGTTTATTTTTTTTCGTAAGATTAATATTAATTTGATGAACATTTCTTAGTTTTCGTGTGAATTTGAAAATTTGTTGCAATGCATATTTGGTGCAATTTCTTTCTTTTTTTTCTGCGTATTTAGATATTTGTTGTAATTGTGAATCTTTCCGGCAGGTGGGGCCCACATACCATTTTTTCCATTTTGGAAAATCATATATATGGAAAGTTTGAAAATTTGTTAAATATAGAAGTTTTTGATATATTGTTTGTATTATTTTGAAGTGAACACATTCATTTTTTGTGACCATGTTGATATATGTTCCATATTATGTCGGTGAATATAGTCGGAATTACCGATTTTGCAGCATTTAGTAGTTTTTGAAAACTGTTTAAATACACTAAAACAATATCTAAAAAGTGTATTTAATGTTTGAAAGCATGCTTCATTTCTATAAATCTATATTTGATTTTGTAGTTCTTTTAGTTAAAGAGGAATGACGACTGTTGTGAAAAGAAGGGACCTCACGGTATGATGAGCATGTTTTAGATTTAAATCCGTAATTAGATGAAGTCCACTTAGATTGTATACAAATATTAGATATTTTGATTTTTTTTTAAGTTTGAGTTGTCTATATCTGTTTGTATTTTGGCATTACTAAGTACCATTTATTCTTGTGAGCATGCACATATATTTTGTAGTACTTCTAATATGATAGCAATTTGGAATATTCCAATATACTTCTATTTTGAAAGACGTTCGGAAATTAAATTCTTAAATTATAATATTGGGCATATCTATTTTTCCACAAACTTATCCAAATATTTTTCGATTAAAAAAATTAAAGCTTTTCTATTTGTTATGGTTAACATTTGGATATAAAGTTTGTTTACATTGTATCTAAAAATTAACCAATTTGAAATGTTACAATTTGCTGGTATTATGTTGTAAGTAGTTAGCATATGTTTTTGTGAACACGTTGATATATTTTGGATTGTCTCCGTTTTTTTTAGCAAATAAGAATGTTTGAACATGTTCCTTTTTTTAAGTAATATTCAATTTAAGACTACAATGAGTGGAAATGCACATTTGTAAGTCCATAATTGGAGGAAGTGCATTATGTGAGCACTTATCTAATTTAACTCCACATAATGAGAGGGAATGCATTTGTTTTCTGCCCAAATATCTACAATGCAAAATATTTATACATGTTCGGTGCACACTTATTGAATTGAAGTCCATATTTAGGAGAAGTCCATCTAGATTGCAGCTAAATATTTACCATGTTGAAATGTTCAATGTGAGTCCATAATGAGAACAAAGATGAACAAAACGACGGCCTGTCATGCTAACTTGTGGAAGCATTTTTCCTATTTGGAATATTGAAAGTTGAATGGTGGTCATACGCGGTAATTAGGCATTTTTTTGTGTAAACATGTTTTTTCTTGTCGTATTTGTTAGTACCGTGGTGTAAATAATTGAATTTTGGAAAATGTGCCCATTTAAAAGGTTTTTGGTTTTTGATATGTTCAAATTCAAGAAACGTTAACATTGTTAAGTTGTGCAAAGTTCGAAATTAGTAAAATTGGGAGGTTGTTCATATTTGATTTATGTTTATATTTATTAAGTGCGTAGATTTGGAAGGAATTTTAAATGTTGGAATATTCGAATCTGCAATTTGGGTATACGACGTAAATAGGCAGTTTTTTTTTCTCATGTTGACATGTTTGTAATATCTGAGTTCTGTTGCGTTTGTTAAATTATCATATTTTAAATGCATTCAATTTTTTAAAATATTACAAATTTAAAAGTTGGTTGTATGGCATAATTATGTTGCATTTTTTTGTGTTCATTATGCTATTTTTTTTCTTTTGTGGTGGGTAATTTTGGTTGCGTTTGTTAAATTCTCATATTTTAAATGCATTCATTTTTTTAAAATATTACAAAATTTAAAGTTGATTGTATGGCATAATTAGGTTACATTTTTTTTTGTCCATTTTTTTTTTGCGCCGCGCCCCTCATGCTAATTTGTGGAAGCATTTTTCCTGTTTGGAATATTGAAAGTTGAATGGTGGTCATGAGTTCTGTTGCGTTTGTTAAATTCTCATATTTTAAATGCATTCAATTTTTTAAAATATTACAAATTTAAAAGTTGATTATATGGCATAATTATGTTGCATTTTTTTTTGTGTTCATTCTGCTATATTTTTTTTCTTTTGTGGTGGGTAATTTTGTTGCGTTTGTTAAATTCTCATATTTTAAATGCATTCATTTTTTAAAAAATATTACAAAATTTAAAGTTGATTGTATGGCATAATTAGGTTACATTTTTTTTGTTTCCATTTTTTTTTGCGCCGCGCCCCTCATGCTAATTTATGGAAGCATTTTTCCTGTTTGGAATATTGAAAGTTGAATGGTGGTCATACGCGGTAATTAGGCATTTTTTTGTGTGTAAACATGTTTTTTCTTGTCGTATTTGTTAGTACCGTGGTGTAAATAATTGAATTTTGGAAAATGTGCACATTTAAAAGGTTTTTGGTTTTTGATATGTTTAAATTCAAGAAATGTTAGCATTGTTAAGTTGTGCAAAGTTCGAAATTAGTAAAATTGGGAAGTTGTTCATATTTGATTTATGTTTATATTTATTAAGTGCGTAGATTTGGAAGGAATTTTAAATGTTGGAATATTCGAATCTGCAATTTGGGTATACGACGTAAATAGGCATTTTTTTTGCTCATGTTGACATGTTTGTAATATCTGAGTTATGTTGCGTTTGTTAAATTTTCATATTTTAAATGCATTCAATTTTTTTAAATATTACAAATTTAAAAGTTGATTGTATGGCATAATTAGGTTGCATTTTTTTTTGTGTTCATTCTGCTATATTTTTTTTTCTTTTGTGGTGGGTAATTTTGTTGCGTTTGTTAAATTCTCATATTTTAAATGCATTCATTTTTTTTAAATATTACAAAATTTAAAGTTGATTGTATGGCATAATTAGGTTACAATTTTTTTGTCCATTTTGTTTTTTTTTCTTTTGTGGTGGGTAAATTTAAAGTTATTGAATTTGTATTTTTTTTCATTTTCTGTTTTTTGTGTAAAGCAGTAGGCCTATCTGTGAGAATTCTCGCATTTTCTGGAAGGTCCCACGCATGTAGTTTCCTGTAATAGTTACGAAGGGTTTTTTTTTTTCAAAATTTCGTACATTGTTTGCGTTACTATGAATTTCAGGTGAGAAGCTGCAATGTTTATATATTTTTTTTGTTGCTAGATGGAAGTGCAATTAAAATTAAAATAAAGCTGATTAATTAAGTATGGGATGCAATAGTTGGAAAGTTTTTTTTTCCCCGCAAATTTTTATGTTCTTTTTCGAATTGTGGAAGTACAATTCAAATTTAATTGAATTTGATTAATCATGTATGAAATGCAGTAATTGCAAAGCCTTTTTTAAAAACAAAAATTTCGTGCATTGTTTGAATTATTATGGATTTCAGATGGGAAGTTATATTTTTTTTTATTTTTTTAACTTTTAAATGGAAGTGCAATTCAAATTGAAATAAAGCAGATTAATCAAGTATGGAATGAAATAGTTGAAAAGGTTATTTTTTTGCGAATTTTCATGTATTTTTTGCATTATTTCGAATTTGAGTTGAAAAGTTACAAATTTTATAGATTTTAGTTCTTCTCTGTAATTATTAATTTTCTGCCAGTGGGACCCACTGGCAGTGACTGGGAGTCTTGCGCTGACGTCACTCCGGCGGTAGCAATGGACGCGGCGGCGATGTCGACCACGCCGTGGTCGATTAGAGGCGACACGCCGGTGGCCGCGGTCGACGCGCGCGAGTGCGCTGAGCCGGATAGTGGCGGTTCTGGGTGGAAACGGTGGCCGGAGACGCCGGTATCGACGGCGGCAACCAGCGGCCGGAGGCGACGAAAGAGAGGACGGCGGCGTCGAATCCGGGCATCCCGGCAAGCGATCTACGGCGAGGAGGTGGAGGAGACGCCGGCGGAGACCGTGGTGGGCGTCGATTTGTGGGGCGAGGCGCGGAGGAGCGGCGACGCGTGTCGGCGCCGGCGGCGATTCCTGGCCGCGCGGGGGGAGAGAGGAGAGGAGCGGTGTCTGCGGATGGTTTTCTTCGGAGAACCCTGGGTTTTTTCGATTTTTCAATTTGGTCCTTTGCAACAGAGAAGTGTGGACTGCGGGTTGATTTCCCGATTAGAGAAGGGCCTATTTGCAAAAACGTCACGGACGCGTCCTCTGGATCGTCGGATCGCCGTCGGACGGCCGGGATCGTGTAACTGTTCAACACTATTCATTTCTACAGTATTTACTGTAGTTGCTACAGTGCAGGAGCGCGGAAAGTCCGCCGTTTTGTTCAGCTTTCATATACTTAGTAATGATGATTTGGACTGGACCAATCGTGTAGGCTCTCTATGGCGATTCATAGTAGGTTCTGATCTGCTCGTGTTGGATAGTTTGCAATGTGGGTGAATTTTGGATGCTTGACAGGTTTCCATGAGCTAAATCTTGAATTGGCTGATGATGGAATTGGTCTCTTGACGCATCAGTTTTTTCTTATATCTGTTTTTTGTATATGTTTAAGTCTGTTTTTATCTCTGAATTATTTGACCCATCGTTTCTTACCAGATCGGCTCCCCAATTGTATAAGGAGTTAAGGACTCGGCAATCAGAAACTGCGATGAGTTCCTCATGGGGGAAGGACGTAAAAAATATCCTATACTAGGAGAACAGCGCCACGAAGCAGGTCGAAATCCAGTTCAAGACAGCCCGTGTCCTCCAGGTATTGATCCTGACTTTAGTTTTGATCCTGCACTCTAGGCTGGTTTAGTTCTGACCCTGACATCCAAACTGTACCTGATAGATGATAAACAAGATCATCTGAAATCTGAAGCAGTCCTTGTTGCAACAAAGTCTAGGTACGCTTTGTCATTGTTTTCTTTTCACTCCAAAAAACAGTCTGTTATAAGAGTTATTATTTTGTTTTCTCTGATTATCATTGTACGCTTAAAATATATGAACGTGAATTTAATTATCTAAACATTCCCCACAAAAATTACCATATTGACCCATTTAACGTTTTTCTTTTCCAAAAAAACCAAAAACTGTAGGTAGCATTCAGGGTTGTCCATTGACAGTATTCTTCCAAGGAACCATGATAAGCCGAGAAGAAGTTTGCAGCCTCCAACTTCCTCCTTGGAAACCGAGGGAAAATTATTGACTTTGATTTGAGGCTTCTTATTAGCTATTTTGTATGTAGTACCTTGATTAGCGTTCTTAAACTGTAGGATTATTTAACCAAGCACATATGTGATCAGGTCACTATGGCATCACCAAAAGCACATCGTCATTTCAAACACATGAGGTACATAATACTGATACTTTTTGGGTGGAATGTGCTCATCTCCTTAAATGCTGATCCTTTTCTGTTTTCTTGATTTCTGCCGGTGTATTGCAGTTCAGGTGTGAAATGAGATAACATAGAACATCTTCAGTGTAACTTGTTGTTTTTTATCTGTTACCTGATTTGAAGTCTTTCTTTTTTAGGATCTTTCATATTTCTTCTCACCACTTGTAATACGGAGACATATGAAAAGAAAGGGTGCTCTAACTTGATACAGGTATGTCATTACTGTTACAAGATTTTGGTAGTTCAATATTAAATTACTGCCCCCATTTCGGCAAATGCAACTTCTGATTATTTCTTTCAGCCGTGGTATCACTCATATCAGCACTGAAGCTGCAAAGGTATAGTACTATTCAGCTTGCATTCCTAGCTATTTACAATAAAACAAACGTTATCTTCATTTTCCTAATGGAGTAGTCTACATCCTGACTGTTGCACAGAGAATGCCACGGTCTGATCATTGCTCCTAATGATTACGGTGCTCATCAGGTTTCACAATGTAAAAGGTATGAATGGCACAGGGTGGGCAATATGAGGATTTTAAAATTCAACTATATGAACCCGTGGCTATGCTGTCACATCGACACATTTCAAGTTTAGAGTTATTTTATGTGTTGAAAGATAAAAATAGTCCAAGATAGAACTGTATTAGTGTTGCATTGTCAGTCTGCTGCATCTGCATCTGTAATTGGAGATTCAGGTTATACCAGTTCTTATGGTCTTTTCATAGGTGATTTCTTTCCTTTAGGTAATCACTATATTTTTAGCCATGGGCGGGGGCAGTATGGTGGCGCGCTGGCGCGGGGTGTGTCAGGAAACTGAAGAAGTGCTCGAGACGGAAACTGAAGAAGTGCTCGAGACGCGGACGGACAGCCCGGATCCTTTGGCGCGCTCTCTGCCTTCTACGTGTGCAGAACACCCGCAGGTGCGTCGCAACCTCAAGCCCTCCGCTTTGCAGCGCGAGCTCAACGTGCCAAAGTTTTGATATAGATAATAAGCAGGCCGAGCTACTAATGACAATGTAGGGAAATTAGTACGTTGTACGTCCCAGTCCCTACGAGTTTCAGTGTTGAACTTGCAATTGGTATTGTTGGTCCTAGCTAAGACATGTGAGTAATAATAGATCATGTTAAGCTGTAAATGTAAAAGGTCTCTACCAGGAGTTGCCAATTTAAATTTAATTTTATTCTCTGCAATTATGTTTGGATTGAGGAAGCATTGAGCAGATATAGTGCAAGTACAGGGGATATCATCAGTACAGCTGAGAGGTTGCAACAAGAATTTGGGGTTATCACTCAGCGCCAAGAAATTGTATCATGTTTCCTAAAGAATCATCCGTTTCAATGATTCTTTGATTGCTCCAGTGATATCTTACTCATTTTGTGGCACCAAGATAAAGAAGTGAGCTTGCCATTAGCTCAGATTCCCAGTTCAGTGTGCATTCGATCCTATACATGGATGTAACCTATAGAGTTTTATTTTACTTAAAATATTTATTGTTCCCAAGTACCTGTACAAGCACACTGACTTGAAGCACAATGTCATTCTGAATCAGAGATTGAAGTTATATTTGTTGTTAATTTTTTAAAAGAGATGGCTGTTGTTATTTGACCAGCAAAGAAATGCCTATTTGGAATATATTTTATTTCAGTTTGTTGGTATCATGAACAGGCTATTTGAGCCAATAACACGATTAAATATTTCATGTATATACATGAATAAGTTTCTTAAAGATAATATACGTCCCCGTTGCAACGCACGGGCATATTACCTATTTAGTAAGAGATCTTGATGGCGGTCATGTAGGGTGTCTACC
Source organism: Poa pratensis (assembly GCA_947311845.1). NCBI lineage: Eukaryota > Viridiplantae > Streptophyta > Magnoliopsida > Poales > Poaceae > Poa > Poa pratensis. Next base: position 66,615,880 of record CAMZMU010000049.1, on the reverse strand, counting down.
GTTTGATTACCAAGGCATGTTAATTTCAAAGTGAATCGCACATACAGACTTCGCAGTCATGGAGTAGGAATGATCGTCCCTATGGGCGTGCACTGTCCAAAATTTCCTGCATGGACCTCAGCCGTCCGATCCTCCATCACACACGGCTGCTCAGCTGTCTCCAGGCATCTTCCCCGTGTGTTCCTCCTTCGCCGCGTTACTCATCTGACCTCCATCGCAAGTTTCGTCCAAGCTCCAACCACCCCCACCGGCGGCCGCCCGCTCAGTTGTCGGTGGTCGCCAGCCCCATCGCATCACGTCGCCTCGGCGAATTCGCGGCCGAGCCAGCTCTCCCCGGCTCCCAAAACCCTAGGCTCCTCCTCCCGCGCCATGTCATCGTCGTCATCCCGTGTCGCGGAGATCGAGGTTGTGGTGGTGGCTGACGGCGGCGCCAGGAAGGGGGAGGAGGAGCCGAAGCAGCCGAGCGGGGCCGAGCCGGACCCCGTGGTGGACGTCTACTCGGCCGCGGCGTACGGGGATCTGGACCGGCTGCGGCGGTTCGTGGAGCGGGAAGGCGGCGCCGCGTCGCTCGCCGCGCCCGACGGCAACGGCTACCACGCGCTCCAGTGGGCGGCGCTCAACAACTACCCCCACGTCGCGCTCTACATCATCGAGGTCCGCTTTCTCCCTCCTCGCTGGCCTCGAATTGGGCGCTCCTCTCTATGCTGATGGGGTTCGTGCGCGCGCGTACGTGTGGTTGATTGGTCTTTTACAGCATGGGGGCGACGTGAACGCGGAAGATCATGCCCAGCAGACGGCGCTGCACTGGGCGGCAGTGCGTGGTGCCACGGCTGTGGCAGACCTGCTCATGGAGAGTGGCGCGAGGCTGGAGGCAGCTGATGTGAACGGCTACCGGGTATGCAAATTTATTGTTGTCCTGAATTTGTATTCTCCTTTTTGGGTGCTGTCCATTGTGTTTGAAGCCACTATGGGAATTTTCTGTGAGAACAATTTATTGCTACTGAAAAATCATTTGAAGCGAGTACCACTATTAATTAATTCTGTTGCTAGTGCCACTAAACAGATCCAGTGGTAAAAAATGGGCAATCTGCTTGGGACATGCTTCTAGACTGGGTAGTGTATTCTTGTTAGTAGCATTCAGCTTTACATTTAGAGTTACATTAGTGAATATAACATAAGTTTGGTGCTATCCAGCCTAATCCATCCATTTTATGCTTAAAGTTCTGTAGCGTGAGTAAATTCTTATGCTTACAATTCTTCCTTTGGAACATTATGTTAGGCAGTCCATGTTGCAGCTCAGTATGGCCAAACAACATTCTTGCATCACATTGTCTCGAAGTATGGTGCAGACTTTGATGCTTTGGACAATGATGGAAGGAGCTCATTGCACTGGTACATGAATATGGAGGATACTCTTTACCTTATAAATGCATGTCTGCCTGGTTTCACATACCATTGCCACCAGCAATGTAAAAAAAAAGTTGATTGTGACTATAAATCCTGGCTATAATGCTGTCTCAGATTGTTCATGCAAGTAAAACATTCTCCTGTTGTGTGCTTTTGTTTGATACTTCAAGATTACTTGGCTGGCTTATATAAAAAACTTAATATCCACCAGGAATCCTTGATACAATACTGCTGGAGAATAGATTGTCGCATTGCGCATTGTGTCCTGAGCAAGACAACATGATAATCTTTTGTTACCAATTTATTTGTTCTGAAGTCTGTTTTATACACCTTGATGCAGATCATTTGTTGGTACTTCGGTTGTCTCTCAGTTTCTCTTCATGATTGTGTCGTCTAACAAACCTGTGCATTCATTGCATAGCTATTGTGGTGCATCCAAAATTAGACTGGTATAAAGTTTGTTAATAAACCCTAAGTATCCCCATGCCAGCCCTGAAGAATCAACTTGACGTCTGTTTCTAAGACATGCATAGAATGGATCCTTGATCTACAGCTTGATGTTTGCATTTTTTGCACAATTATAAATTTCTACCTTCTTTAACATATTCAGGGCCGCTTACAAGGGAAATGCAGATACAATAAGGTTACTGCTGTTTATGGATGCTAATCAAGTAAAGCAGGACAAAAATGGTACCCTTCACATGGCAGTATCTCTATTCTCTGTGGTATTTAATTACATGCCTTTGCTACTTCATACCAGTTTTTTCCTGCATACACAATCCTTGAACTCCTATATTGCGTTAAGAACAATCCTGATAGTTGAATGTTGAGCTCTCCTGTGCTAAGAGCGAAATGTAGGTTCTCTGCTCATCACACTATGTTAATGTATATTTCTCTTTACTCCTTTTAGCTAATGTAATCACAAAATTGGGGGGGGGGGGGGGGGGGGGGGGTATCGACCATGCTTAAAAACTTTATGGTTACCAAGTTGGTACCGAGTTAGCAGGTTTAAATAAAGGGAGATCACAAGGTGGAGGTCAGCTTTTTGGTACGAAAACACAGGCCGCTGTTAGCGAGTTGGTACCGAGTTAGCAGGTTTAAATAAAGGGAGATCACAAGGTGGAGGTCAGCTTTTTCGTACGAAAACACAGGCCGCTGGAAGCTCCTACTTGCCTCACATTACGATGCATTCTGTCTCCTCGCTCTATCCAATTTTTTCTCTTTCATACTTCAGATCACACATTCATTCTCCCTTTTTCCCCCTTATCTCTTTGTCTCACTGTCCATTCAGATTGCTTTCTAGCCGGTGCCATGCGTCCACAGCCTCATCACCTTCGGTGGCGTCGCAGTTGGACGGCTCCTTTGGTTTCACGGCACATGGACTGCCCTTTCAACTCCTTCGAGACCATGCATCCACGGCCGTATCATCCCTAGACCAATGCAGGAGCCAGCAGGTGGAGGGGAAGCAAGCTTAGACGACGGGCAGCAGCAGCTGAGTAGAGGGAGGGAAGAGGTGCACCATCGGGTGTTCACAGGGGAGAGGGTTCCATTTTGGTCTGATTGATAGTATTATTAAGTTTGCTAGGTCTGTCATTTGTGCATTTCATCTGGCCTTGTTGTGGACTGTCACTGAAGGGGTTTCGGCTCAGAAGCATCAAGGATATATTATAATTTATTATTTTGAAAATCAAATTCACCGAAGAGTTCCCCAATCCACCTACTGTTTATGCATGTATAGGTCTATCGGTGGGTATCAGATAACCTTATGAAAGTTTCGAGAATTATTGGGGTAACATAGGCAAGCACTTAGCACGGACGTGAGATGCAGTGCGGACATGTCACTTGTCAGGTCCTGTGGCGGGCACAATGGGCCTGCTGGTGTAGGGAGCGAAGTCTATCGACAAAAAAGGCAAACCATTTTAAATGCCCTAATTTAGGAGCTACACAGTAAGGGGTTTTTCTCTTCGCTTTGAATATTGGGTCTGGCTTATACCTCTCTCCTCCCCACATGTTCTCATCGAAAGAAAAACAGAAGCGAGCGAACAGATAGCATGCCAAAACTGACATGCTCCTACCTATTTGTACAACCACTGCAATCCCATGGTAATTATGCTGTGCTACACTGCTACTTAAAATTTAAACCATCTGCATGACAGTGAGTGGGCCATGAAAATCTAAAAGGACACATCAACGATGGATCTAGCGTGGGTACATGCAACCATAGACTGCAAATCCGGCCTCTCATGTAGTTCACCCGTTTTTTTTTATCATTTCATTCCAGTCGATGATTTATTGTGACTGTTTCAAATACTGTTTAGCAGCATGCATGTTGGTTGCAAATCAATCTATTGTCAGCTCTTGGTTCTGAACCATTGCATTTGCATTTGCATGGTGTGGTTTGTTTCTCATTTTCTCGTCTGCTATTTGTCTAGACTTTAATGCATGTGTCAGTTGCATGTTTTATGGTGATTATACAAATTATATATATCAGGAGTTGCTAGTAATGTCTTTGAGGTAGGTCCTACAATTCAAGGTTTCACTAAGCTCCTTTTGTGGCGTCATGCAGGTTGTACTCCCTTACATTGGGCTGCTATAAGAGGAAGTTTGGAGGTTTGCACGCTTCTTGTACATGCTGGCACCAAGCAGGAACTAACATTGAAGGATAGCGGTGGGCTTACTCCTTTGCAACTTGCAGCAGACAAAGGTCAACGGCATCTTTCCAATATCCTTGTACGTTTTTCTCCTTGAATTCTTATTTGACTTTTAAGAGCTAACCTAGTTTGGTCGGAGAAATTTCACTGTATGGTAGTACTCCCTCCCTTCCTAATTATAAGATGTTTAGATCTTTCAATATGGACTACATTCAGACTGAAATGAGTGAACATGCACACTAAAACACGTCTAGATACATGCGAATCAGAAAAGCTAAAACATCTTATATTTAGGAACGGAGGAAGTACTATTCAGTCTGCTGAGACACTGCTGCAGGCAGATAGGTCGGGCTGTGGTAAATGTTTGTAACCAAACCTAGATATGAGCGTATTCTGGATTGGCGCGCTCATATTTATTCTTATTTCCTATTTTCCTAACCTCTTTACCTCCTTCCCCTTGGAGATGTTTTTCAATGATAATACTTGTCCATTACTGTATGTTTTTCAATGATAATAGTGGAGATGTTTCAACTCGACTAACGGATATTTCATTTTTCTGCTTATAGTCCAATACTCCAAAAGTAAGCTTTGGAGACAAGTACTGCTCAGGGAGGCTGGGGAAGGCTGGATATGCACCTATCCTGTTTTCTTACCTTGTTGTCCTCATGATCCTTTTCCTGAACTCAATTGTTTTTGGTGAGCATCGCTTGTGAGGTTTTGTTATTTTTCTTCAAACTTAAGACTTGTAAAACCTTGTTCATCATCTGACCTGATTATGAAACCTCTCTCCAGCACCTGATTTTTCTAAAATCACTGCTACTGTTGGTCTTTGGGCATGGGCTGCTATGTCTTTTGCCTTGGCATCACAAGTGGTGTTCTACAGACTTAGCAGGTAAATTACACTATGAAATGTTCACTTGACTGGACCAGTTGGAATCCAGCGATTTGCCTTTTTTACTTTTTGGCTTTTGTTGCCATGCAAAATGATGCCTTAATGATTACTTTATTTATGTTTTTTTTTAAAGATGATGAGAAAAACCTCGAAAACTTATTTCAAATTACTTACTAGTGTAGAACCATCCCTTTTTGTTTTATTCTCAGTAACTGATTGTGTAGATGTTCAGTCTGTTTTTTTCTAAGCATACTTCGGAGTATTTGTATCTGCTTCCTGCTTAATGTTAGTTTTGCTCTTTGGACAGAAAAAATCCAGGCTACATCAAAGCAAATACCAAGGGACTTGATCCGAAGGTAGGATAATCTACTAGAGTATTAGTAGTGGTCAAACCGTAATTTTTATAAGCATGCACTTTAAGGAAATGGCCCGCATAAATAAGTTTAAACTTACTAAATTGATACTTAGGACCATGCTACACTTTTGCAGTTCAACAATCGTGATGCATCTGAGAAGTAGATTATTTTCAGCGTTTTTCTCTGATAACGTGAGCACATGTACTGGACAATCTGGACTCAGCAATAAATAAAGAATATCATATGCTTAGGGACGTTTCATCAGTATCACCAAGATCAGTACTGAGCTGTGCTATACTTCCAGGAGCCACTCATGGAGATCGATTTCAGTTCCTCTACTTGGACAGGCAATTGGTCTCAGTTGTGCCCTACTTGCAAGGTATTGTAAGATTGTAGATTACTTTTATTTTCACATCTTTACTTCTTCACTCTTTTTTCTTTCATATTCATATTGAAACGACCTTTTGTTTCTCTTTGTTCATGCCATATTGGCATATTCCCATTGTTGCCCCTCACTACACCTTATTGTTACTGGACTGATGCAGTAATTTTACTTACCAGATAATTCGCCCTGTGCGCTCCAAACACTGTCCAACTTGTAAGCACTGTGTTGAACAGTTTGACCATCATTGCCCCTGGATATCAAACTGTGTTGGAAAGGTAATATGTGGATCTAGTTCGAACTTCTAGTTGAACTTTTCAATTTAATTTGATCAGAATAAACTTCACATTCTGTCATTCCAGCGGTAATAGCAAATGGTACATATAAGTTAGATAACAATATTTATCTTACTCTTAGCCAAATGGGTATAAATCCCCATTCTGCTTTTCCACTGTCCAGTTGTTGCATGAAATGCTTCATCTAAGTCATGGATACTAACTCTACCGTGCTCTTATAGCAAAAAAAGGTGTATCGTTCCCTGACATGATGTTGACTAAATAGAGGTCATTAATTTTGCGCTTTGGAGTAATATGGTGCTTAATGATATTCCCGAACTCTGTAAATTGTTAAGAGACCATTATATTATGTCATAGATACTTATGTTCTGTTCTGTTTACTTCTTTGGTATAGCTGGGGAGTGGGGACTATGGAGTTCATTTTCAAATCTGACTGCAGTTGTTAACTTGATATTCAAACTGCCTCATTTTGAACTTCAAAATAATGGATACACACGCTTTATGTTCACTTGTTCAGCTGTACTTTGCGTAGGTCTGATTGATTTCTGTATAATTAACTAATATTTTCCTTGCAGAGAAATAAGTGGGACTTTTTGGTGTTTCTTTGTATGGGGATAACTACAACCCTTCTCGGTGCTGGTGTTGGATTCCACAGTAAGTAGTTATAGTAAATACACCGATTCATTCATTCCTTCAACAATGTACTAACAGTTCAAGGACATCTATTGGCAGGACTTTGGACAGAGCCCATCATACTCTCATCTTCCGAGTCATGGACTCACTTCATGGTGACAAAACATCCTGGTGCTGCATTGTTCATGTTCATGGATGTCTTCTTATTAACTGGAGCTCTTATTCTCGCCGGAGCCCAAGCAACACAGGTAAACTGTCTCGTGGGATCGACTGTTTAGGCTTCCGTGCAATATTGCTTATCTACATTAGGTTCACATGTCATGGGTAAACAATATCCCTAGTATGAAATAAACTTGTCTGTATGATTTATTGTCTCATTGTGGTCTGACATTTTCTACAACGGGGATAACAAAAAAACACTAATGCACATTCTTATGGCTGCAACAGTTAGAATCGTCGCTATATAGTTCACTACACTAGAGAATCTTATAGTTTCAACTCTTTAACTTGTAACTGCACATCGCTCGGCAGTCCCAATATATATGCTATTTTAAAGAGAAAAACGGAACACCACCAGGCTTTTCATTAAACATACTTCACCCATTGACATGTCATTTTTGTTTGCAGATAGCACGGAATCTCACAACTAACGAGGCAGCAAACCAGTCACGCTATGCCTATCTTCGTGGGCCCGACGGACGATTCAGAAATCCTTATAACCAAGGTTGCTGGAGGAACTGCGCTTATTTTCTTGTTAATGGCTACAGCAACGATCAGGAGGCTGCATGGCCAACCCTTCAACAAACAGTACAGCAAAGCTAGGTTCCTTCTGGCAGAAAACATATAAGAGAGAGAGAGAGAGGGCGCGCGCTCGCTTGCGCTCGTGGAAACATCTTTGAAACGATTTCCACGTACGTTAACTCCCTGTTGCTTGGAGACTGTTACCGTGTGTCGGAAAGGGGAGGCGGTGTTTGCTGCCCGTGAAGCGCTGGGAATGTTTCTTGAGTTCAGTATTACTAGAACCTGTGTGCACTTGCATCTTTGCACTGAATCCGGTTTCCATCATGGATTAGCTAGTGTAGGGACATATGGAATGTACTAAAGATGACGTGTAAATGAAGTATGTCCGAGGGGGCAGTGTGATCCGGTATTGATGATTTTGGGGTTCAAATGAAAAACAAAACAGTTCAGAAGTTAAAATGACAATAGCGACATGTCAGAAGACTAAAATGGAAACATTATACTTCATATTATTTATCTCGATGCATCATTATCCAACCTTGGTTTAATATCTGGTATTAATTACCGCGTTGTGACTCAGCGATACACAAAACGCATGTCTAGTGATACACCGGTAGGATTATACACTATTAAGAAGTGTTGTGAAGCAATTCTTCATTGATTATATTGAGGTTGGAAGCCGCGTCTATAATATGTCTGAACGACACAACGAGGTCATCTAGAAGTTGATGATAATCTGGAAATGTTTGATCGTCGATTGAAAGAATTATCATGCCATTTCATGCCGCTACAATCTCTTGCTAAATCATCAAAATTTTAAACCATACAAGGCATATATGCACAACTCATACCGACTGAGGTAAGCTAAGCTACACTCAATTCCCCACACAAGCAAGAGTTCATATTGCAAAACAAAACAAGAGAAAAAAAAAACTAACATGCCAATTTATAAGATATGATGTGCAAGTCAAAGCAGAAACGAAGTCGACATGACCTGATGTGACATACTTAACATACATTTAGGACTTGGATATGAATTTTCATACAATTAGGACAAAGTTGTCACCCTTGAATAGTTTTAGAACTTGAGGTGCATTTTACTCTTTTGGAAACGTAGTAGGAAAAATGCATGATTGAAATATGATGTGAAGTGGATTCCCACTTGATTTTAGAATACACAAATTCTGCAGCAGGTTTGATTCAATGGTGCATAGGAATGAAACACAAAAATTTCAAGGTAAAAATAGCGTGCTAAAAGAAATAGCAGTGGGCTCTTCCAGATGCTATACACGCTACAGCGTGCTATATTTCAAATAGCGTTTTGAAAAAAAAAGATATAGCTAAAAAATAAAGGGTTTCATCAAGAATAAAGGATATAGTCCCAAAATGGCAGAACAATATATGCATAACCATGTATAAAAATTGTTCTCCAATTGTCTAAAAGCCTAACATCAACATCCACAACATAGTATAGATTATTTATCAGAATCTCAACATTAGCGATGTCAACTTCCGATTCAGAAGATGAACCGACAGATTGTGGTTCATCACCACTATAAACAGGTAGCAACTTCTTCTTCTTCTTCCTAAGGTGAAAAATTTGGTCCTTTGAGCCGATAGGGTAGAAAAAAATAGCGTGCTATACGTATAACGCTATGACGTTTTAGTGTGATATAGCGTGCTATTTTTCAAATAGCACCACAGCGAGCAAAAGTAGTACTCCCTCCATTCCTAAATATAATAGTGTTTTTGCTATTTCACATGTTAACTAGATGGGGACTGAAATGAGTGAACATACCAGAAATTCACTTTGGCACCCAAGCTCATATGCTCCTGTTATATTAAACGAAATTTAAAAAATAGTAAAACGTTTTTAAAAATTCTGAAAAAATTTGGAGGCGAACACATACCAATCTCTACAACATCTAATCGAGCTGGATTTCTCAAGCTGTGGTGCGTCCACGATTCTGCTATATCCGTATGTCCCTACATGTCAGCGAGTAAAATAGGACGGTTTGCTTGCTCCCGTGTCCGCACCAGTAACGTGAAGACACGCGACATGAGCCACCGACGTTCTGAGTTTTCGCCTTTGACTAAGAGACGAAGTGGCGTGTTCAACTAGGTAGTGTTCCTCATGCGCTCACCAATCGCCAATCGGAGATTGGTTTGGCTCAGGTCGGCCACCGCCTGGTGCACCTCGCCAGACGCCGCCGCCGCGCCTTGGCTGCCGAGCCGCCAGAGTTCCGCGCCGGAGGCCGGAGGGCGCTGTCATGCCTGTCGGCACGAAGACCAAGTGCTCCGGGGCCAGGGCGAGCGTAGGCACGACCGAATCAAGGTGAGCGCAGAAGCTCGTTGTATAAGGCCTCGGAGAGAAAATGACACAAAACCACCACATTTGCGGGTGAGTTCTAACATAACCACCACATTTGAGTTTTTGGACACATAAATACCACTTTCGGGGCGAGTGTGTGACGCTGAACACTGATTTCACGTGGTTAGCGTTCTAACCATTTTTTCTGTCAGGTGGGACCCACTTGTCGGGTATACGTGGCCAAAAAAAGAAAAAGAAAAAAAAATGGTCAACACTGTCATAGTCCTCTTCTCCCCATGGCGCGGGTGCGGGCTGGCGTCGGCCACGCACCGGCGAGCTCGAGCCCCTGCCAGTCGCAGGCTCGGGTGAGCGCCGGCCACGGAGTGGGCAAGGACGGGCGCCGTCCATGGCGCGGGCGAGCTCGAGTTCGGCCAGTCGCAAGGGCGGGCAAGCGAGGGGGAGGTGTCGTGGTGGTATCACGGCAGATGCCATAGGATGGCTAAAGTGTGGGGCCGATGGACGCTGGTGGAATCCGGGAGAGGGCTAGCGCGCTAAGAAGCACACACGAAGAACACACCAGCACACCAAGATCTACCCAGGTTCAGGGCCCTCGTGAGGAGGTAAAGCCCCTACTCATGCCTGCCTCTCTCTATATATCTCGGTATCAAGTGTACAAGCTGCTCCTTGAGCTGTATAACACAACAATGGTGAAAAGCACAAGGAAGGAGATGAAGCTATGGGTGGAAAGATATCTCAGAGCCTCGTCCCTCACGCAGGAGGGGGTGAGGACATATATATAGGCTAAACGGAGTTACGGGAATACCCCTCCCGAAGCACTGTAGCCATGCCAAAGGTATGTCATGATGTTACTCCTGTCAGAGACAGGACGCGGCATGCCCATCTCCTGCAGCTCTACAGCACAGCTAGAAAGTACCCTCGGTCAGAGACATGACAGGGCCTGCCCATGCCTCTGCCTCGCAGTCTGTCCCCGGATAAACCGGAGTCAACGGTGGAATGATGGCCTGACATCTCGCTCCTCACGCACGCCCCCGTGTCAGGCGCTTCCGTGCCAGACGCTCCCGTGTCAGACGGGATGTGACAGGAGCATTGACTCCCGTCCGACACTAGGATAACCCGGCATGGATATGCCGGATTCTCCTTCCTCAAATAACCTTCCCTGCACATAATAAAAACATACAAGTTACCGACATAAATATGTCGGTTATGTTATCTCGGATCTTTATCTCGGATCCCTTGTCTCGGTCGACACATGCTGGCTGGCACCAGCATGGTACCATGGTCCCTTCTGGCCCAGGTTATCTCGGTAAGCCTATGTCGGTTTGCATCTGCACCACACTCTGAAGCCCAGTTATGCCGGTTTTACTGTAACTTGGCCCACACCTGGGCATAGCTTTTACCACACCATGACCCTACCCGGGGGTAGTCCCCCCGACATTAGTCCCCGAAGCTGGTGCGGTCCTGCAGCCTTGGATGAAGGGCCACAGCAGGTTTAATCAACCGAAACAACCATAACTAGCATCCGACATTACCATGTCGGTTCAACCGTAAAGCCACTAATAAACTCTCCAACTGATTCCGACATTTGCTCCTATGTCGGTTTCTCCGACACAAGAATTCCGCTGACAGAGCAAGTCAAGCTTTCACGACCAACTCACCTTAACCCATCCATCCGACATTCACATGCCGGCATACCTCCAGTATCCAGATAAAATCTCCAACTGCTTCGCCATATACTCTTATGCCGGTTGCTCCGACACAAGGCAACTATTTTATGCTGATCAAACCTCCGACATTCACATGCCGGTTTATCGCAATCTTCAAGGACCAAACTCGACAACATTCGAGATCTGCCCTTGTGCCGGTCTCTCCGACACAAGAAGATTCCCACTATCTCTCAAAGTTCTCTCTGCAGCACGTGGCAGAGAGATGCTGCGCGCTGCCTCGGTTTCTGCGCACGGACAGACATGTCTCTGCACGCACGCCGCATACGTCACGAGCCGTCACGTCTCAAAAGCACTCGAGTACGTTTGACCGCGGCGTGCCTCCTCGATTCCCGCGCCATTAACCGCACGTGATCACGCCGCGTACCGTTACCACCTTGTGGCCCACGATGCGGCAGATCATGCGGCCGCAAACCTCGCAACCGCGCAGATCGTGCGCGGTTAATCCGCGCGCCCGTTACGGTAACCGCACGCGGTAAATGAGGAAACCGCACGCCCTCACCTCCATAAATAGGGGGACGGGCACCTCTCCTCGTCTTCTCCGCATCCTTCTTCTTCCTTTTCTCTCCCCTGCGACATCGCCACCGCCGCGCAGTGAGCTCCACCACCGCACGACGCCGGATCTCGCGCGCCACCGCCCACCGGAGCACCTCGCGCCGCCACCGGACAAGCGCAACTCCGGCAAGCCCCGCGCTTCTCCTCCTCGCACCGTCGTCACAATCTCGGTAAGTTTCTTGCCCTTGCCATTGCCGATGAACACGTTCCTCTTCTCCGACAAACTTCATTTATCTTCCCCGATGAACTTGCTCCTCCTCTCCGTAGATGTTATTACTCTTAGTTGCTTAGATTCCTTTTAGATCTTCTCCATTGCACCTCGCACTACCCGTGCAGTAGTTCCTCCGTAGGTTCTGCTAGGTTTTCAACTTATAAAACTTGCCTTTACCCTCTATTTATTCTTCTCCGTAGATCTTTTCACCAAACGCTTAGTCACAGATTGGTGTTTCCCGCCCTTTACGCATTTTCCTCTGTTTGCTCAAATATTCCGAGATACTTATCTCGGTTCCTCTGTTGCCCAAATATTCCGAGATACTTATCTCGGTTCTTCTGTGCCTCTTTTGCAGATCCCTTTCGAGATGTCAACCAGCAATACCCCGGAGCCTGCCGAGGATATCGTTGAGGAGGGAGAGCGCGCCGGGTGGGAAGGTTCCGACGTAACCCAGGCCGAGATAGACTGGCTCGTCCGGACCAAACGCATTCTGGCACAAGTGATATCGGGTTCCCGGCAAAGAGGCCGAGCCGAAGCTGAAAACCGGCGAGCGGGTGGTCTTCGTCGCGCACTTCGAGCGCGGCTTTGGACTCCCGGCGAGCGAGTTCTTCCGGTCCTTCTTGGATCGATTCCAGCTTCAACCTCACCACCTTCCAGCTAACGCCATTACCACGCTTTCAGCGTGTGTCTCTTTCTCCGAGGGATACCTCGGACTTTGGCCCACTATTGAGCTTTGGGCCAAGTACTTCCAACTCCGGAAGCAAAGTGTCCCGGATCCGGAGAACAAGAACTTCCCCAAGGAGATGACCCCGTGCGGAGCTGCTACCATCATACCTCGGAGGGGTTCCGTCTTACCTCAGATTCAAGGGCTGGAGTCATGCCGGAAATGGCAGCGCACATTCTTCTACGTGCAGAACCCGGACAGCCCAGACAATGCCGACTTTCTGAACCTGCCGCTGTTCAACATCGCCACCCCACTGAACAGTTTAACTGGTCCCTCAACCCGAGGGACCTGAACATCGAGATCAACCAGATCCACAAGGTCGTGGAGGAGCTGGTGAAGGCAGGCCTAACGAGTGATGATCTCCTAAGGACCTTCGTCAGCCGCCGAGTTTCCCCCCTTCAAGACCGAGTTCACAAGATCTGCCACATGAGTGGCCAGTATGATCCAACTCGGATCAGCACCCACGAGCTGAACAAAGCCGAGATCAGAAGACGTGTCAAGGCAATTGCCCGCACGCTGATGACCGAGGAATGGGAATGGGGTCTAGAACCTCATAACAGAACCCGGCTTCCGGAGCAAGTAAGTAACCTTGCAACTTGCACCGACATATTTTTTTCTACCGAGATAACTCTTATGCCGACCCCATAATCCGCTCATAAAGTAACTCGGTTTTACTGCTTCTTGCTTGCAGAGGTTTACCCGGCAAAAGACTGAAGATGGAGAGGATCCCTCCACCAAATGGGGCCAAGACATCCCTGCCCCGGACGTCGCCGAGGTAGAAGACCCGGATGACGAGGATCAGCTGCCAATACCAAGAGCTGGCGCCCCTACCTCGGGTAAGCCTCGAGCCCGAGCCTCAATCCGAGATTGGTCGGATGATGATGATTGCGAAATGCTAGAGGTAATTGACGCTCGTCCCATCGCATATGCTCACCCAGCCTCGGCACCAGCTAACCCGGGCGGCTCTGCCCCGAGTGCACGCCCTGCTACCTCGGGCAAACAAGTGGCATCTCGCAAGCGTGCAGAGACCGGTACCTCGAAAACCGGGACCTCCACAACCTCGGATCCAGCAGCACCGCCGCGGCGAAGCGACAGAAGAAAGGAGCGGTTAAGTCGAAGAAGGGCAAGAAGACACCGCCAGTTACTCAAGGGTAAGATACTCTTTGCTGACACAAGCTTACTTCCTTTTTTCCTTCTGCCGGGGTAATCTTTCCCCGACATAACACTTTTTCTTGTTTGATGCAGCGCGCCCTTGAAGTCGACCAGAGTGCCTCTTCTATGCGCTCGCCCCTTCCGAGTACAGCCGAACCTCGGCCACGTGACTCCGGGGCACCCGCCACCTCATCTGTCATTCCCGAGGTTGTGATCCTCGACCAAGATGATGGCTCTGCTGCCCCCACCGCGGAAACCGACATTCCGCGGGCCGACACTCGGTGACCTCGGGCGCACAGCAACCACAACAGCAACCACAACAACAACAGCAGCAGCCGCAACAGCAACAGGAACAAGGACAGCAGCAACCTCAAAGCAGCAACAACCAAAGCAGCCGCCCCTGCCGAAGTCCACCACCAAGTCCACCGAGTTAGTAACTCGGAAAGCTACTTCGCTAGCCAAGCCGACACAGAGCCAAGCAACCACCGGGAAATAGCTCGCCAACCCGGAGAGACAAGTGGTGTTGACTCCAACCACTACTCCGGAGCACCAAGCTCTCACCACTTCTGTCTCCCGAGTTACCAGCAGCAGCTGGGTTTTACCCCAGCTCCAAACTCAAAGTGGACACAGCTTAGGCTCGGAGAAGCAGTACCACATGGACTGGAATGCTGCCGACACAAGCGAGGTCTCCTCCGCGAACCCGGTCACTCCACATCCAGCTGGCCCCAGTGCGCTTGCTCAGGCCATGCACAATTTGCAAGTCTCGACCCTTCGAGCCAGCAAGCTTGCCGAGGTATTTTTTCCTCAGCCAAACTTTTATTTCCTTTGCCATAGATGATAAACATACACAATCCCCAGTCCCCGAGATTCGGGTTGAGTGACCTGCGCTTGCCCGAGTAAAGATCACTCGGCGCGAATCTTCACAAATTTTCATCATTAGACTCAAAAAATCCGACACTCAGGATCTTCAAAAAATCCGACACTTAGGATCTTCAAAAATCCGACATCCAGTCCCCGAGATTCTTGTCGAGTTTTACTCGGCAGAATCTTCAAAAATCCGACATTAGCTTTACTCGGCATGAATCTTCAAAAAACATACTAACCTTTGCTCTTTTCAGGATTGCACCAACGCTCGGACCACAGTGTTTCGGAAGTTGCTTCTGGACCACAACAAGCTCAAGAGGTCCCACAAGCAACTTCAGGAGACGCTGAAGAACAAGGAAACGCACGCTACTGCCCTCCAGAAGGAACGGCAGGAAGTGTCTCGGCTCCAGGAGGAACTTGCCCGGGTCCAGGGCGAGAAAACCGGCATTGAGCAGGCCCTGATGCAAAAGGAGGAAGCTGCTCAAAAGCACAAGGAAACGCTCGAGGCGACCGAGGTTCGCGCTACCTCGGCTCAAGGAGAACTGGATGCCCTCAAGGCAAAATCCGACATCTGGCTCCGCGAGCTCACCCGGCTGAACAAGGAGATGGACAGTAAGTTTCTTTATCCTTTCTTTTGTTTCATTGCTTGTACCGACATTAAGATATGCCGGTATATAACTCAATTCGGTGATAGCTTTTCTATCTTCAGATCACTTCGCCCACTCCAAGGCTGCTGCACTCAACACTGTCGCAAGGCACGAGCAAAGAGAGCCGAGGCTGGCCCAATCCCGGAGGAATGGGATATTGAAGATTACTTGACTGCTCTGAATGCTCGCATCTCTCCTTGAAGGCCATTGGCCTAGATCTTCTTGATGCTGGCATCAAAGCTTACCGAGCCTTATGGCCAGGATCCCAGACTCCGGCTACATTGAAGAATGTCCAAGTGTCTGTCGGGGGCCGAGGCCAGGATCCGAGAGTGGAGATCCTCAGCAGCTCGTGCCGGAGCTGATCAAGCACTGACCTTTGTGCTCTCCTGGTACGAGTCCATCAACCTCAACGCCGTGCGCTCCCTGCGCCAAGGCTCCAAATGGACCTCCGATCCGACATGATAGAGAGCCGCAAAGATGCAGCCAAATTCATGGCCAGCTATGCTCCCACCCGACACTTCATTCCGGGTCCCGCCTACTCGGATGACGAAGAAGATGACCAGGATGATGAAGAGGGTGAAGACGAAGAAGATGACATCGATGAGGAGATCGAGGCCGAAGCTCCCGACGCTGCCACTGCCGGAGCGACCGAGACAGCTGCTGCCGGAGCAACCGAGACTTCTGCTGCTGGAGCAACGACATTGCCAAGCCGGCTGCGACCGACACGCCAAGTCGACCGCGACCGACTTCAGAGAAGCCGGTAACCGAGACTTCTGAGAAGCCGGTATCCGACACTGCTGGTGCCTCGGCAGCCACTCCAACCCCGAGGTTGCTCCAACCACTGAAGCTTCTTCTGCCGCCGAGACTGCTCCCGAGCCTCGCACCGCTCCAACTGCTCCGAGCTCCTCCGAGGCAGCTGCCTAAGCTTATCAAACATTGAACTATTAAATCCCCGGAATGCCGGGTGCAGATGTAAATATACTTTAAGTATCTCGCAGTGCTACTTTTATCCGTGCTACTTATCATATTAGTTTCAACAAGACAAGCTTAATGCCGTATCACTTTGCACCAAGTCCCCGAGTTTACTTTCTTGTTTACTATACTTAGTAATCTTTGCTCTTGTCTACCATTTAGGCGTTCGACAGTCGAGTCACAAGATCAATCATTATAGCATACAATACTTGTAAATTTTGAGGTAAGGTTTAGAGTCATCCGACACAAGGAAAAGGAACGAAAAAACCGGGTTAGTAAACGACATATGTCGGATCTTTTTAGGACCGAGTCCCCGAGTCCATTTTCATGTTTACCATATACCATAACCTCTGCTCTTGACTGCCATTTCGGCGTTCGTCAGTCGAGTCACAAGATCACAACAAAATAGCATACATTACTTGAACTTTGAAACGAGGTCTCAAAATCATCCGACATATGAACAACACAGAAAAAACCGAGATAAAACACAAGCATATAGACAAAGGCAGTCCCCGAGTTTCTTTTCGGAGTGCCGGCATTTTATTCAAAGGAAAAACCGAGATACATACACTGCGCCCTTATGAGTAAAAGGGACGGAGTAGAGCTACATTCCAGGGTCTTTTGGTCTCCTCTCCGGATTTGTCCATCACATTTTTCCTCGGTGCCTGTGCATCTATAAGATAGTATGAATCATTGTGCAGAGCCTTGCTCACAATGAATGGTCCCTCCCATGGAGGTGACAACTTGTGTCGGCCTGCTTTGCGTTGCACTAGCCTCAACACCAAATCTCCCTCTCGGAAAACCCGAGGGCTGATCTTCCGGCTATGATAGCGTCGGAGATTTTGCTGATATATAGCTGACCGAGATAAGGTCAGTTCTCGTGCTTCTTCGAGCAAATCAACATCATTTTCCCGAGCTTCTTTTGCCTCGGTTTCAGTGTACAGCGCCACTCTC
This sequence comes from Poa pratensis, assembly GCA_947311845.1. Taxonomy (NCBI): domain Eukaryota; kingdom Viridiplantae; phylum Streptophyta; class Magnoliopsida; order Poales; family Poaceae; genus Poa; species Poa pratensis. The sequence continues at coordinate 66,598,390 of CAMZMU010000049.1, read as the reverse complement.
GGCGAGTCATATTCCATGTCGGTTGGCAGACCGCTTCTGCTCCATAGACCAGAAAAAATGGCGTATAGCCAGTTGATCGATTTGGTGTGGTCCTTAGACCCCACAGCACTGCTGGTATCTCCTCTATCCAACATCCCGGAGTTCGCAACAGTGGTTCAATCAACCGGGCTTTGATACCGGCTAACACCAATGCATTTGCTCTTTCCACTTGCCCATTTGCCTCAGGGTGTGCCACCGAGGCTATGTCCAACCGAATTCTCTTATCCGCACAGAACCGAGCAAACTCTCCCACAGCAAAGTTTGTGCCATTATCCGAGATAATGCTATGGGGGTAACCATATCTCAAAATGATGTCCTTCAAAAAGGTCACGCTGTGTGACCATCACACTTCCGGATTGGCTTTACCTCGATCCACTTGGTGAACTTGTCCACCATCACCAGCATATGAGTCATGTTACCTCGGGCTGGCCTGAACTCTCCCACCATATCCAGGCACCAAACTGCAAAGGGCCAAGTGATTGGAATTGTCTTGAGTGCCGAGGCTGGCAGGTGGATCTTTTTAGCAAACCTCTGACATCCCTCACACTTTCTGACGATATCTTCTGCCTGGTTCAAAGCACTGGGCCAATAAAACCCATGCCGGAATACCTTAGCCACCAAGGCTCTTGATGAAGCATGATGACCACACTCTCCCTGATGAATTTCCAGGAGCATCTCTGCCCTTCCTGCGGCTCGACACAGCGCTGCAGTACCTCGGTCACACTTCTCTTGTATAACTCTGGTTGATGATGGTGTAGGCCTTGGATCTTCTTTGCACTTGCCTAGCTTCAACTTCATTACTTGGCAAACTCCCATCCATCATAAATGCCATTATTGGTTGTGCCCACTCCGGCACAGGACGCACAGGAAAGATCAGATCATCCACCTCCATGAGATCAACCGACATTACTTCTTCCGAGATAGAGTAACCAGTCCCCGGGTTCTGCCAAGCAGTCCCCGGGTTCTCCCAAATGCATCCGACATCGACGTCCATGGGAACAGCACCAGACTCCGGTTTCGCCGGGATAAAAATTGACTCGGACTCCGGCGATGGTTTGATTGATGGCTTCCTCAGATGCTCCAAGGCTATGCCGGGTGGAATTGGATCCCGGGATGAACCTAGCTTGGACAGTACATCGGCGGCGTCATTTTCAGCCCGAGGTATATGCGTGAGCTCGCAACCTTCAAAGAACCCCGAGATCTTCTGGACATGAAACCGATACAACGCCATGTTGGCGTCTAAAGCATCCCAATTTCCCGAGACTTGCTGCACCACCAAATCCGAGTCTCCGAAACATTCTATCCGGCGAATACCAATTTCTTTGGCCACATTTAGCCCATGAACAAGTGCCTCATACTCGGCCACATTGTTAGATGCCGCAAAATGAATCTGCAACACATATCTCAGTTGATCTGCTTAGGCGAGGTAAGGACTACCCCGGCACCTAAACCAATTTTTGTCCTTGAACCATCAAAGTGCATTCTCCAGTAATTGGGGTCAGGTGGTGGCTCATATTGCATTTCAGCCCAATCCACCAGGAAATCCGGCAGTGCCTGAGATTTAATGGCATCTCTTCTTTCATAGTGAGGAGTGTAAGGGGACACCTCGATAGCCCACTTGGCTACTCGGCCAGTTGCATCTTTACACCCAATGATCTCCGAGATAGGAGCCTCACACACCACAGTGATTGAATGCTCTTGGAAGTAATGTTTCAACTTCTTAGCAGCCAGATAGACACCATATGTCATTTTCTGGTAGTGCGGATAGTTCTGCTTGGATAACGAGATCACCTCGCTCAGGTAATACACTGGCCTCTGCACAGTTTTGCCATCTTCTTCTCGCTCCACTACCAATACGACACTCACAACCCGGTTTGTGGCTGCAATGTAGAGCAACATCGGCTCTTTGGGTAATGGTGAAGCCAGTATCGGCGCAGTTGCCAACATCTTTTTTAACTCGGTGAACGCCGCATCTGCTTGCGGGGTCCACACGAAGTGGGTTGTTTTCTTCATGAGTTGATACAAAGGCAATGCCTTTTCCCCAACCTGCTAACAAACCGACTTAAAGATGCCAAACATCCAGTGAATTTCTGCACGTCTTTGAGACATGTCGGTAACCTCATGCTTTCAATAGCACGGATTTTTGTCGGGTTCACCTCGATACCTCGGCTTGACACGAGGAAACCGAGTAATTTGCCTGCCGGCACACCGAAGGTACATTTGTCCGGGTTAAGTTTTATCCGGAATTTCCTCAGATTCTCAAATGTTTCTCGGAGATCATCAATCAGAGTGGATTTCTCCTTAGACTTGATGACAATGTCATCGACATACACCTGCACATTTTTTCCTATTTGATCATGCAAGCATTTTTGCATACATCTCTGGTAAGTGGCACCAGCATTTCTCAAACCAAAGGTCATGACACGATAGCAATAAGCCCCATACGGGGTGATAAAAGCAGTTTTCATTTGATCAGCAGGGTTCAGTGGTATCTGGTGAAAACCAGAATAAGCATCTACAAAGGATAACAGCTCACACCCGGCTGTGGAATCGATCACTTGATCAATCCGAGGCAGCGGGAATGGATCCTTAGGACATGCCTTGTTCAAGTTTGTGTAATCAATACACATACGCCACACAATGGCCACATTCGGGTCATCTTTTTTCTTTTCCACCAGGACCGGGTTAGACAACCAGTCCGGGTGCAGCACTTCCATGATGAACCCAGATGCAAGTAACCTGGCCAGTTCATCACCTATCACTTTCTCCTCTCATCCGAGAGACGCCGCATAGGTTGCTTCACCGGTTTCATATCCGGTCTGACGAACAAAGAGTGCTCAGCCAACTCCCTCGGAACACCTGGCAGGTCCTGATTTGACCATGCAAAGATATCCCGGTTCTCACGGAGGAAGTGACTGAGCTCGCCTTCCTATTTCTCAGTTAACCCGGTACCAATGATGACGTTGTGGTCCGGACATGCCGGGTCAACATTGATCTTCTTGGTCTCTTTGGGCACCTCGAAAGTTGCATTCTGCTCCGGGTTAGCCATACCCGGCATACCGAGTTGTGCGGACTGAGCCAATGCCACCACTTCATGGATCTTCTTCTTCTCTGCAGCGATAATCAGTGACTCGGCTAAGCACGATCCAGCCGAGGCACACTCCAGTGCACGCTTGTAATCACCCGAGATAGTGATGATGCCATTAGGACCCGGCATTTTCATCTTGAGGTAACCCACATGGGTGGATATCATGAACTTGGACAATGCAGGCCTACCGAGTAAAGCATGGTATGGACTTTCGAGGTCCACTACCTCAAACTGGATACTCTCAGTTCGGCAGTTGTCCTTGGTGCCAAAAACACATCAACCCAAATTTTGCCCATAGGTGCACATGAAACACCGGCACTATGCCATGAAGGTGTGAACTCGGTTGCAGCATGTTTGCCGAGATACCCATCTTCACCATGGTGTCTCGGTACATGATATTGATAGCACTCCCATTATCAATGAGAACTCGGGTGAACCGAATATTGAGTGTGGTCCGAAGAATGTCGGATCCACCAATGCATAACCTCCCGGAGTTGGCATAACTCGGGGATGATCCCTTCTGCTCCAAGTGATCTCTTGCTCGGACCAGTGCAAATACTTCGGTATTGCCGGCATAACTGCGTTCACCTCCAGTGCACGCCGATGCAAGCTCTTCTTGTCAGTTGGCTCGGTCACAAATATCACATAGCTCTGATGAGCTTCTCTGTAATCTCCCTGGGGATACTCTCCCTGCCTGCTGGGACCAGTGTGTTGTTGTTCCCTCCGACATTCACCTGATTCACAGGTTTCGGATCTGCTTGCCTCGGAACTGGCGGAATCACCGGGATAGCATTTGCTCCGGTAAGCGGCAAGTTTTGCCTCGGGGAATTCTCTGAGGTGCCCCCACTTGATTTCCTCCGGCTCTGGCTCCTTCCCCCTTGTGCGCTGATACCAGCTGCACTGCCGAGTTGTATGGTTTGGGCCTGCGGATGTCTTGGGTGTGGAAACTGCAGGCCCATCCAACATAGCCTCATAAGTTAAGGATGGCTTCTGGTCACCCCATGGCCTCTTCCCTTCTTGATTCTGGCCCCATGCTGGGCCATTGAACTTCGGACGCTGGCTATTACCGGCATCTGGCTGGTCTTGGTTTACAGCTGCAACCTGGTTCGAGCCATACCGGTAATCCGGTTCTCTCCTCTTGTTACCGAAGTCCTGGCGATCGTTCTGCCTGACTGGCCCGGGTCTGTTGTTCACCGGGTATCTTCTACTCGGCTCTCCCGAGTTCAGCAAAGGTTGCATCGGATCACCCAGTGCATAGCTATCCGCAATCCGGATTGTCTCGGCCAGAGTGGCCGGCATTTCCCTCTGCAACTTCTGCCAGAGCATGGAGCCGTGTCGGCCCCTGGGCAAACCAAGATATGGCCTGTGCCTCTACAACTCCTTCACAGGAATTGCGAATAGTACTCCACCGGGTTAAGTAATCCCGGTCAGTTTCATTATCCCTCTGCTTGCACATCGCAAGCTGCTGAGGACGGTTTGGTCTCTTGTATGTGCTGGAGAAGTTGCTAACAAATGCTTCTTCAAAGTCCAGCCAGCAATCAACACTGCCCTCTCGCAGGTTGTTCAGCCAAATCCGGGCTGGCCCTCCAACATCTGCGGGATATACCTCACCGCCCATCTGCGGTTACCTCCCGCAATATGCACAGCCGACACATAATCTGTCAGCCAGTCCTCGGCTTAGTGCTGCCGTCATATGTTTTTGCACCTCGGTTCAGCTGAAAGTGCCGCACCGGTGGTTCCCTCATGATCCGAGGTCCAAAACATGCCGGACCAGGTGGACCTTGCTCTTCCAGCATCTCGGACATATAAATCCTGTCCAACTTGTAGCGTGCATCATTTGGTGACAACTGGCGAGTCCCAACCGAGATCCCAGTGCACCTTCATATCTCGGATACCCGGCTTTCTCCATAGCCGAGTAACCATCATCATAACGGTTAGCCACCTGTTCAACAACTTGTGGCTGCTGGACATGCCCGACATTTTGCTGCTGCTGGGCGAGATTTTGTGTCGGATACCGAGGTGGATAACCTCGGCCAGCCGAGTTAACTACCCCGGCACCTGGACCGCCCTGACCGGGATTGCTTCTACCCCGGCCGGCACTACCTCGCCCAACTACCTGTTTTCCGGCACACGCCGGATCATACACCTGCATCTGTTTGCTCTTACCGGAGTTTACACTCCGGTCACGATCTCCACCGACATGCGGTGAGAAGCTTGCCCCTTAGATCCACTAGCTCCCCTAGCCGAGTGAACAACATCGGACCCACCTGCAACTGTGTTGGCCTTGCGATAGGCCTCATTCTGCCGGGTAGCCACAGCTACCAGCTCATTAACTCGGTCTTGCTGCCTGCGGAGAGCTTCTCCGGATAAGCCAGACAACTCGGCTCTTGCTGCCTCGGCAGCTCTAAGAGTCTTAGCAGGGGAACTATACTTCGGTTTTTCGACCGATAAGGTACTAGGAGTTTTGCTGGAGCTAGATCTACCATCTCTAGCAATCTCGGCATTGAGGTTTTTACCCCTCTTGCGCACATCCTCTACTCGACTAGGGCGAGCAGCTACCGGGGTAAAACCATGTGCTAGGTTATACTCACGGACAGTTATCCCAACTCTCTCTACCTCGGCCATCTCCAGAGCCTCCTGAAGCAAGCTCTGACGCCGTGCCTCCAACTCTGCCTCTGATTGGGCAGCATCTGTACCGGCAGCTACCGGCACAACTTCTCTATCTCCTCGAGGTGAGCCGGCTTAACCGGCACATGGGATGTACCGGCCTGACCGGGGAGGTTCTCCCTCCTCTCCAGCGGCACTTTCGCCGATCTGGTAACCTTGGGGGCGGGATTACCGGCATCTCTTTTGCCGGGGTCTCCTTTACCGGCATCAGCCGCAGTGCCGGTCATCATGACCTCTGCGCAGCTCCCGGGGCGAGCGCTACGCCGGCCGCGAGCCGCACAGATAGCAGGAGGATCCTCAGCCACAAGCACCTGCTCGGGGTACTTGCAGACAACCTCGGTGGCGACGTAGGTCACGAAGGTGCCGAAGCTGATGAGGCAGCCGTTCGTCGGGAACGGCCTGCTGCCGAAGCATCCAGCGTTGTCGCTGATGAAGTTCAGCGCGCCGAGCTTGCAGACGAGCCCGCAAACGACGCGCTCGCCGGAGTTGATGATGGAGCCCGTCCGGAATGTCACACCAGCCAGCGCCGCTGCCTGCCCCACGGTGGGCGCCAACTGTCGTGGTGGTATCACGGCAGATGCCATAGGATGGCTAAAGTGTGGGGCCGATGGACGCTGGTGGAATCCGGGAGAGGGCTAGCGCGCTAAGAAGCACACACGAAGAACACACCAGCACACCAAGATCTACCCAGGTTCAGGGCCCTCGTGAGGAGGTAAAGCCCCTACTCCTGCCTGCCTCTCTCTATATATCTCGGTATCAAGTGTACAAGCTGCTCCTTGAGCTGTATAACACAACAATGGTGAAAAGCACAAGGAAGAGATGAAGCTATGGGTGGAAAGATATCTCAGAGCTCGTCCCTCACGCAGGAGGGGGTGAGGCATATATATAGGCTAAACCGAGTTACGGGAATACCCCTCCCGAAGCACTGTAGCCATGCCAAAGGTATGTCATGATGTTACTCCTGTCAGAGACAGGACGCGGCATGCCCATCTCCTACAGCTCTACAGCACAGCTAGAAAGTACCCTCGGTCAGAGACATGACAGGGCCTGCCCATGCCTCTGCCTCGCAGTCTGTCCCCGGATAAACCGGAGTCAACGGTGGAATGATGGCCTGACATCTCGCTCCTCACGCACGCCCCCGTGTCAGGCGCTTCCGTGCCAGACGCTCCCGTGTCAGACGGGATGTGACAGGAGCATTGACTCCCGTCCGACACTAGGAGAACCCGGCATGGATATGCCGGATTCTCCTTCCTCAAATAACCTTCCCTGCACATAATTAAAACATACAAGTTACCGACATAAATATGTCGGTTATGTTATCTCGGATCTTTATCTCGGATCCCTTGTCTCGATCGACACATGCTGGCTGGCACCAGCATGGTACCACGGTCCCTTCTGGCCCAGGTTATCTCGGTAAGCCTATGTCGGTTTGCATCTGCACCACACTCCGAAGCCCAGTTATGCCGGTTTTACTGTAACTTGGCCCACACCTGGGCATAGCTTTTACCACACCATGACCCTACCCGGGGTAGCCCCCCGACAGGAGGCACGGGCACCAGCCAGTCGCGGGCACGTGCGAGCGCCGGCATGGGCTCCGGCCACGAGCAGGCACGGGATCCGGCCAGTAGCGGCGCGGGCAAGGTCGGGCGCCGGCCAGGGCGCAGGCGCGGCGAGCTCGAGCCCCGCCAAGTGGCGCGCGGGCAAGGGAGGGCGCCGGCCAACGCGCCGCCCCGACGCGCCGCCCCTTCCTCTGGCCGTTGCTCTGGCCACCTCCTCGCTCTGGCCCGTGGCGTCCCGCATCGCCGGAGGAGCAGCCAGGCGGCCGGCCTAATCGAGCGCGCCGCCGATTTCGGCCTCGATGTGCTACTCTGAGGTGATGTGGAGGCGACGAGGAGCAGAGCAGCGTGGGCGCCGGTGCTGGACCCGGCCGGGGCGCGTCGGGCTGGCGACAAGCGGCGGCGGCCGGCGGCCAGACTTAGGGCGAGCTCGGGGGAGGAGCGAGCGGGTACTGTCGGGGGTGTGCGTTGACTTGCGTGCGTTCTGCGGTTCCAGGAAAAAAGAGAGGAAGAGAGACAATGAACAGGTGGGCCCTACGGCATTTTTTTACTTTGCTCCGTCAAATTTTGCCACGTAGACCTGACGGGTGGGTCCGATCCGTCAGAAATCGTGTTAGCGTGCTTAAACAGAAAAATCGGTGCTCGGCGTCACAGACTAGCCCCAAAGGTGGTAGTTATGTGTCCAAAAACTCAAATGTGGTGGTTATGTTAGAACTCACCCGCAAATGTGGTGGTTTTTTGTCATTTTCTCGGCCTCGGAGGTGGAGCCGCCAACGCTCTCATCGGGTGCAGGGATGTAGCGAGGCGAACCCGTGGCCACCGCCATGCGTTGGAGGGCGACGCGCCGGGACTTGCGGGCGCATATGTCGCCGGTCGTCGTCGTCCGCCATGCCTGGGCCATGGTCCACGGCTGCGTCGGGGCTGGGTCATATGAAGTCGTCGCTGGGGCCTCTATCGCCCGCGGCTGCAGCGCTAGGAGCCTAGGAGAGCCAAAGGTTGCGGCCGCCGGTGCCCCCGCTCCAGGAGGAGCCTGGCTGAGATCCTCACCACGTCATTGCACAGGTCGCCACCGCCTTATGTAGATCCCCACCTACATCCCGTGACGAGGCACGGCCTCGACGATGCTCTGGAGCCTAAAGAAGCAGATGGCGCGGGAACTGCGACGGCGTGCGGCACTGCTTGACAGAGACATCCATCACCTCCCGTGCTCGCTCGAGCCTGCCGCTCTCGACTAGGTCCGCATCCCTTCCTCCGGTCCTATCTCGGCCTGATTCATGTTTCGCTCGCTCGGGGAATGAACCTGCGAGCTGCCGGATGATTTGCAGGTTGTACCTGCTCCTCCCTTCTGCTCTCACTACTCGCCCTAGCAGAGAAGGTTCGATTTTCCTAGACGTACTGGTGGTATGTATTGTTGCCGGATGTAAACCTGATTGTTACCCCCATGCTATTTCTGTTTTCTTCTTTTTCCCTATTGCCTTGTATGATGTTGTGGTCTCTTTTTTGGTTGTTGTTCTGCTGCTCTGCTGGTGCGATTAATAGGCCAGGAATTTATTCATATTCCATTGAACTGACTGCAATCTGATTGTTCGTTTGACTCTGCTCTGATTTGTTCCCGTAAGCAATGTTTTTTTTTCCCACACATACATGTAGTCAGTACTAATTCAGAAAGTATCATATTTGGCACAACACACATACATGTAGTCAGTACTAATTCAGAAAGTATCATATTTGGCACAACACACATGTATATTGCTCAGCTATAGTTTATGACTATGTAAATTGTAAGTAGTTCACACATAAAAAAGATTTTGTGGTCATAGTCATGCTTCTCAACAGTATAAATTCCGAATTATTTTCTAAATAAGCATTGGCAACCATAGATTTTGATGTGCTGAACATTGTAAATTGTAGAAATTAAAGTCCAACTCTAAGCGGAATTTTAGAAGACGGACATTAAGTTTAGTGAGCATCAACTTAAATCACTCACTATCAAACAATAGGGGTCCCTGTTCTTCATCAATTTCTGATTATAGATCTTTTGTAAGTTTTTCAATGCGTTCAGGTTCTCATTCTTCCTCTGTAATATTCACCTAATAGTTTACAACAGCTTCGTCAATTATGTTTTGGGAAAGCTGTGACAAGCTGATCCATGACCCCCTTGGCATTTTCCATAGCTTCATTCCTGCACAACTATAGTGTTCACAATCTTAAGCTGCCATTGTATGACATATGCTGGAGTCTCACTTCTGACATGAACCATAGCTGCCAATGACGAAGGACACGTGTATGTTTATCAACATAATATGTTGGTTCGTCACTGATCTCAGGTTTTGCTACTGATATGCATGCAAGAGGGAAATATCTATATCATCATTTAGATGCTCTTAGTCCATGCTATATGTACAGATAATCTCCCTTTGATTCCTTTCCTCCTCAAACTATCGATCACAGGCTGCAACACGTGTACTCCGCGTCGGTTCCAGAACAAGTTTTATGTTCGGTGGTATTTTGCATCCTGCATTACATTGGGCTGAGAGGGAGTCCAATGTGGATGATGATGATGAAATGGCCAAGGTTAATTCAATGCCAAACATTTCTTCTTTATTTACGTATGGCTATATTCTGTTTTGACTGTGTTCTCTATGCTTGTTATACCCAGATTAAGACCGCTTTATTGGTAATCTGCCAGCAAATGTTGACGAGGACTATCTGAAAAAGCTTTTTGGACGTTTTGGAGAGGTTCGTCAGCCAACATGGTTATCATTTATTTGCATTTGCCAGTTTATGTGTGACATTAATCCTAAAGTGACGTGTATTTGCTAATTAGGTAATGCGGGGTGCGGTCTCAAGAAAAGGACAATACCCAGTTGGATTCATTCACTTCAGGAGTCATTCAGTAAGTAGTTTTGTCAATTATGATATCTCTTAAAGCTGTATACCTCAAGTTACATCCAAGTAATGCACATTAATTCTTAATTGAGTAGTCTATGTCTAGCTCTTTATGATTATGATGAGAAAGAATGGTTGCCCACTTGATATGCTTTTACTCCTACTAAGAAAATATGTTTATGGTAACAACAATTGTGAATTATCCTTTTATGCATTCACATTCTTGTTGTTGAAAACATTTGCTTAACTTGGATTTACTTTTTTTGATCCTTTTATGTATTCCATCCAACTTCATAAAATCACATCTATCTTACTACTATAATACACGAGGTTTTGTGGGCCATTTCATAGGTTTTACCAGCAATATAAGGCTGCATACTGTTGCATCTTTTTGCAGTGCTTTTATTAATTTTAGCAAAATGTTATGCTCTCATTTTTTTTCTTTATCTCAAAACTATTTTCTAATGCGGCAACATCATTAAGCATGTTATAACTAAAAATTGGATCTATTAGATTCTTTGTGACGAGTGGGAGAACATGATGTGAGTGCATCTTTTGTAAGTGCTAAATTATTGATTGCATCATCTTTGTAATCGGATAGTATCAGTTTCTACGAAGAGTTATGCAATCAGCATGTTACAATATCTCATATTTTCTTTATTTATCTCAACACTGATGCACCTGCCAAAGCAACATAATTAAGCATGTTATCATTAAAAGTGAAGATTATTTGCCACATCTTGTGTCTCTAAAATGTGGGGTCAAAGTGGCAAATCACCTAAAGTCAAAGTACTACAAAACTCCACAGCAACATTAACCAATATGTGGGCAGATCCTTCTTTCCAATTGAGAGCATTGGATGTAGAAGTTGGACAAGTAAACTCACTTTCAACCAACTAAATGCAATTGTACGGAAATCAGCTTCTCATTTATTGCCATTTCAGTTGATGATCCACTTGGATAGGCTCTTGTGGATGATGTGTGTGGCAAACGATAAAAATCCCATAAAATGCTTGGTGAGCAGTCGGAGAAGGTGCTACAAGTTCATATTTTGTAACTACTAAATTATTATACCTCTCTCTACTCGGCTATCAGATTTTGTGAGGAGTCTTGCAATGTGCATATTCTGATAGAAGCTTCTAAATATTAGTTGACTTCTGGAGTTTCATATGTACTATACATTGCTGTTACGAAAGGTCAGATAGCTTGTGGCTGTTTGAGGGGGCATGATTTTTTTATTTGGATATGTAAGTCCATATAATTGTAATGAATAAAGAAGTTTATTTTATCTTTGTAAGTTTTTATTTCTCAAGAAGCTAAGGGATATTGAGTAAAAAGTAGTAGCAAGCAGTTATATTTTAATATATCGCTGTAGCAATGCTTTTTAGCCAGAGCCGGAGAAGCCATGGCGGGAAATTATGTATTTTATATAATTTATAGTCAAAATTAAATTTTGACATATTAATTTTTGTGGGTGCACATTGCATAGTACTGTGCTCGGGGAGTCGGGGTCATACATCTTCCTCTACATTTTTCTTCTTCATTGCACTTGACTAAATAAAAGATGGACCCGTGGCATCCAACCAAAAACAGAAGACATAAACAAACATGTGAAAATGTGAAAGAAAAAAGACATGTTTGTGGTGATTATAAGAAATAGCACGCGCAGCAACGCGCGCGAGATCCTTCTAGTGTACAACATACGTGCCAACTTTTGGTGGCGAAATGGCATTCGGTATGCCCTGTGCAAAAAAGACAAATCAGTGGTCCGAATGCAATTTCAAAAACCTACTTTTTACAACACTGTTTTTGTTATTTTTGTACAGAGCACCACACATGACATTTCATCACGAAACATGGCACGTATTGAAAAACATGTATATGTTTGTCACCAAAAAATTCAATTTTTAGAAATGTTTTACTATTTTATTAATTTCATTTAATATAGCAGGAGCATATGAGCAAGGGAGCCAAAACGCCTCTCCCGTGAACGTACAGACTAAAATGTGTCTAGAACTCTAGATACATATAGATATACATGGATTTGACAAAAAGCTAAAACATCTTATATTTAGAAACAGAGGGAGTAAAACTTAGCATGGACTCTCTGGATATGCTATATCGTGCTATTAGTGCCGAAATAGCGTGCTATTTTTTCCATATAAATTTAGAAGATTGATGAGAGAGTAGAGAGGGAGACAGAGTGAAATTGCGTTCGACATTCAAAGGAAAATTAAAATGAGTTGTTAAGAATCCTATGTATTGAGGGGCATCAGAATTGATTTCATAAGAATTTGGTAGCCGCAATTCTATGATCTATAGAGTTTAACCTAGGAAAAATTTCTTAGGATTCAAATCCTCTACAGTATTTGTTTTTAGAAATCGGAATGGCACTGTCTTCCGCACGCACAACTGGCGACCAGCCTCCAGCCATAGCCATACACGTGTTGCTCCTGCTTCCTTGCGTCCTCTTCCTTCCTCGCCAGCCGCACGGACCCTCTGCCGAATCCCACCATCCATTCCGCCTCACAGCGAATCTTGACACCAAACCGACGGTGAGATCTCTCGCCGGGAGGCCAGCCACTCGCCAAGTACAGCCGGACTTGTCGTCCTCCGACGTCCACGCAGCAGCGGCACACCAAACCACCCAAGGAAAGCAACCATGGCCATGGCCGTGATCCACCTAGCGCGCCCGGCCTTCATGCCGTCGCCTTCGTTGCGGCCGCGTGGGCAGCGCGTGCTGCGCCTACGCGTGAGGTGCCGCGTCGGCGGGGATGAGGGGGATGGGGGCCGGGGCGGCGAGGATGATGCGCCCGAGTCACTGTTCGCCAAGGAGCTGAGGCGGCGGGGGATGTCGGCGGGGTCAGTCCCTTCGGGGGAGAAGGCGGGGACAGCGGCGGAGGCGGAGGAGGGCGGGCGACGGGGAGAGGCGGGGAGGAAGCGCGTCGTCGGTGCGGCGGCCGCGGAGTTCGAGAGGGCCGCGGCCGGGGCTGACGGGCAGAGAGCGCGGTCCATGGCGCTCAACAGCGAGGGCATTGAGGTTTGCGTCTCTGATTGCTTGTTAGCTTCCATTCTGAATTTGTCGATCAACAAAATTTCGCAACCTTTTGCTTAATAATATCAAGCGAACTACTCTATTAGCGGCAGATAGGTAATAATTAAAAGCCAAACTGAAAATGGATCAGAGGATGCCTTGGTATCTGCAGATGGTGAAACAGGCAACTAAAAATAATATTGACTCACTGGGCACACTAGTTTGCTCGCTTTAACCGAGGAAAACTGTAAACTGGTCAGGATCAATTCAATAGATACATAAGCGTAAGCGTTTAGAGAATTTTGGGTGCACTAAATAAGGAATGTGTGTAGTTGCAAATTACGCTGTACAAAACCTATTTTTCTGGGTAGATCCTGGGATCCTTGTCATCGGCGGTTCTTTGTTCTAGTGAAGGGCACCAGAATATGATCCATCTACCTTGTATTGACATAGCACTTGCTTTTATTGAGAAAAATCTTCAGAACTTCAACATAGTGCCTTTTTCCCCCCTTTGCTGGTACATGAGCATGGGTCTTGGCTTGGCACTGTGTATCCTTTTTCGTAACGATTATTTGTTCTTCTTTATTTTTGAAATCATGCACTCGAATTAGGCCATGTATGTGACACTTATTACTTGATCTATACCATGTTTCTCTTATTGTTCAATTCTCCATTTACCTTCTAACCCTTTTTTTCCTTGTTATGCATACGACTAGTTCCTCAATTAATTTGAACTAGTATCAGCATCAACTTAGTTAAAGTATGTTTGCATGAATATTCCTAAATCCTTTCATTGTCGTATGTGATTCAAAATGTTTTGGTATATAAACGTAGACAGTAATCGCTGGTTCAGTGATATCCTTGCGCAAATTCATCCTAGATAATAGTTCTACAAATAGCACATGTAAACATTAATGTTTCATTATTTCATAGCCACTGGGGCCACTCCTACAATTGTCCATCCTGATGGCTTATCAGTTTGCGCTGGTATGGTAATGATGCAATCACCAAGCAGCCTTCCCCTTATAATTTATTTATCAATTTTCAGGGTCTAGTACCACGGGCAAAGTTGTTATTATCACTTGGTGGTACTTTTTTCCTGGCATTTGGCCCTCTGATTATTGTCACAGCTTCTCTTTTTGCTGGCCTTTATCTGGTAAGCTGTCTAATTTCTTTTTTCCGTTTGCTCACACTAAAATATGTTGTCGTTATGAGATTTGCCCCAAATTTACCTGTGTGTAGTATTGTAGCGATTCTTATGGATCCTATTATGAAATAACATACCTATGCTTTGTAAAGCTTCAGTTAGTATCTGTTAATAAAAATCAATTGAACACCTTAAGATCATATACCAATTTTGGTCAGCTCAGATAGAAGCCTTATATCAGTAATATCACGAGTGTGTTTTTCGCTCTTATTTTACCTGTGTAGGCATGGACCGTACTCTTGAGTCTCTGACACTGAGTCTCAGAAACCTCGTAATATCCTGTACCTATGGTTGACTTAAATTTCTTATTGCAGTATTTTGGGCAAAGCTTTATACACGACGGGAGCAAGACACCCATAAAACCACCACCGTACATTGATCCATATGAGCTACTGGAAGATGATAGGATCTCACGGTCCTCCATGGATGTGTTCTAAATCTCATCTCAAGGACACAAGAACAGTGGTTGTAGATAGTTCAATATTTTTCTTGTTTTTCTAGATATGTAGCTGTAAATGCAAAGCTAGGTGTAGACTGTTATTATGTCAAATTTCACCATAATTTTTGCGCAAATCTCGCTCCAAAAAAATCCAGCAATAGCGAATTCTTCCACAACCTCTTGTTCTGCTACAGTCTCCTCTGCTCTCTGTTATGATATACCTAGAAGTCCCTAATGAATATCAAGTTGCATTCAGTTGGGATCTTCGTTTGCAGTGTTATCGCAGAAAATTTGGTAAATCTTGCCCATTATTTCATCCAATTCAACGGTTCAACCCATTTAGTTGATGGTGTAGGAGAGGAAACTGAAAACATTCAAAACTAAAAGAGTGCCAGTTCCATACATATAGCCACAAGCCAGAAATTTCTAGTGGCACGTTCTCTGAAGACAAAGTCATCCAAGCCCAGGGAGTCACAGAAAATGTTGTTAAAATGTCTCAAAACAAATATGTTTTTGGCACACTTACACGCAAGTGAACGTCCAGTGTTTCCAACAGGTGTAGAAGATTAACAGAGTTCCTGGATCTGCATATATAGTCTGAACAAGGAAGATATACTACCTCAGTACAACTAGTCAGGAATCAATCTGATGATGGAAAATAACTGAACAGTTACAAGAGCTGTGTGGACAGGCAACCGCAAAGTTGCTACGAGCTATTCAAAAATCAAAAGTAGTCAGCATGTGCAGTTACTTTCAGTGTTTGCAAGTCTGAAAGATTTGTGTGGCAGAAATGATACAAATATTAAACCAGAAGTACATATACCGCACATTCATTTTGAGAACTAGGCGCAGCAATTTTCTGTTACATTCAGAACGGAAACCTCACAATGGATACATAGATTACACTTTTTTCTGATAAAGATACATAAATTACACCATCGTTGGTCTTACGTCTTAAACTCAACCGTACCACAACTTTGCCTCGTCTTTGATATCAAATCCACAGTAAAAGTTGTTGCTCCTGATGAATCGCCAGTGCTATGCAAAGAGGCATTTTACCACTGAAGGAAAAAAAAACAAGAGATTTGGAAGATCAGTAATCAACCGGGAGAGTGGTTAAATAGTAGCATAGCTGGTAAGTACAATAGTACGTATCAGTGTCTTGAGGAGAATTGAGAACAACATTTATTTGTGTATTTATCATGTGGCAATTCGATCAAGAAATCGCCTCATTCAATCGAATACATATTTGCCATGTTATGCGTCAACATTTACTGCTAGTCTCTATATGTAATTACATGAAATAAGTTAATGTATATGCAAGGTAGAGTATTTTGAAACATTCCAAAGCAACTAATCATATTGAAACAATAAAATACTCCCTTCGTTCCTAAATATAAGAGTTTTAGTCTTTTTCTAGATTCACATGTATCCACATGTATCTAGACATGTTTTAGTGTGTATGTTCACTCATTTCCTTCCGCATCTAGGTAACATGTGAAACACATAAAAACATCTTATATTTAGGAACGGAGGGAGTACATAGGTAGCCATTTTGCTTCAAAAAGTGGATTAGTACTAGAGTTTACCTATCTCAAGTTGAGCGTGGGCTTGTTGGGATTCATGTCGATCGCCTTATGAAACGCCACCTTGGCAGCCCCCACCTCCTCAGGCTCAGCCTTATAACACTCCAGATGAATAGTTACCTGCTGAAGCGAAGACAGGTTCTCCATGCCCAAATCGAAATAACCAGATTGATGCATAGTATCCCGCGCTTGGAGATGCAGCTCGAGAGTTTGGAGCTTCTGCATGGCTCCCGACGCGAAAACCACCTCCGCGTGGTGGGCATATCTGAACTCTGTCAGACACCTGAATGGATAGCCAGCATCGATGACGAACCATTCTTTTCTCTGTCGTGGGCATCCGAACACTTGCAGGTTGAGATAACTGAGACATGGTATGCAAGCAAGGACATGAAGGTCCTCCGCTCCCAGTGTGAAAAACTCGATCCAAAGGTAAGAAAGAGAGGAGAGCGAGGACATCCATCTTGGCACTGAAACAGCCATGCTATGCTTTGCTCTGATGCATCGAAGCTGTTGAGGTCCCGGCAGTAAACTCTCACATCCAGAATTCCGACTCATGTGGCAGCCACTTACTTTTAAGATTTGGAGATTGATCAGGTTAGATAAACAGCGCTCGAAAGGCTCTTCAAAACTCTTGTCCCATCCAATGAATTCCATGTGAAGACGCCTCAATTCGGTCAGCTCCGACAGATCAAGCAGGACAGATGGGGATATGACAATCACCGACTTCAGTTCTTGCACAGACTTCAGGTTCTCAGCCCCGTATCGTACTCTTATCCAACGATTAACACGCAGATACACCAGCCGTCGCAGTTGATCAAAACTTGATGGCAACTCCATTATTTCAGTCTCACTCAAGTCCAGTACCTGCAAAAGCTGCAGATTTGCAATCTCATCCGGAATCTCGGTGATATAGGTCCCACGTAGCCACAAGTACCTCAAGTGAAACATATTGCATATAAACATAGTGTGACGATCATCCACTTGCTTACAGCCAGTTAAATCCAATGCACTTAACAGTGGAAAGCTTGAAAGTGCTGGCAACAGATAAAAGGCTTTCCTGAACACAGTAAGTGACCTCACATGGGACAGACTCATTTTGGATAGCACCTTGGCATCCTCTTGCTTGCTGGTATGGAGCGATAGTCGTCGAATCTTTCTTGACACAGACTCATAATGCTGACCACCTATTGCCGTCAGAAAATTCTCTTCACGCGACAAAGAAGTGATGAGATCAAGGACCATGTCATGTACACAACAATAATTTGCCTTCTTATCCCAGTTAATACCTAGTGGCTGGATCAAGCTTTTGTTAATAAGCTCATCAAAATATTTCTCCCCTGCTTCATATAAACTCTCCCCTTGTTTTGGCTGAATAAAACCTTCACCTACCCATTTCCATATTAAAGCTTTTCTCTGGATTTTATAGTCCTCTGGATACAAACTTAGATATAGCAAACAAGTCTTGAGGTGTGGAAGGAGATCATGGTAACTAACATATAATATCCTCCTCATGTCATTCACATCTGGATTATTTTCTAGCCCGGTACCCATAGATTGGTACACCTTGGACCAATGTGCGCTGTCATTTCTTCCGGCCAGCATGCTTGATATTGTAATGATAGCTAGTGGTACACCACCACACTTCTTTAAAATGTTCTCTGATACTTCGACCAATTGCTTATGAGGGCATTCCTCCTCTTTTCCAAATATTCTTTGGTTGAATAATTTTTTTGAGTCATCATTAGAAAGGGGTTTTAGCTCATAAACAGCACCAACTTCTTTGGCAACATCCATAATGCGAGTTGTTGCGATTACTCTACTTCCACAATCATTCTCAATCAAAGCATGTCTAATATTTTTCCAGACAGATTTATCCCATATGTCATCTATAACAATGAAGTACCTATGAGGGAACACAGAGAGATCATATATTAGTGAAGCTATTTATATGTGCTCTCTTACTTTAAGCATTCTTGAGATATTTAAATCAAAATATATGAGTAGAGAAGCTTATAGACAAGTATATAATTTATAAGTTCAAAGATCTCTAACATGTATATGTGGGCGAATTACGAATGTGCAAAGTTTCATGAAAATACATTCATTTGTGACATGCACCAAAACTATGCTGATCTAATATGGCAAAGAGTCAAGCTAGTATTTCCTATTACAAGTAATCATATTTGGTTCTTGTGATAGTTAATATATATGATTTTTTTAGAGTCATAATGTTTAAAAAAAATCAAAACTTGTAAGTATATTTTGTGGGATTGAAGTTGCTTTGCCACGCTGGTAAGCAACACAGTTAGAGTCCTTATAACTCTTAATTCTGTCGAGCTATTGCGAATTACCAAATTGGAAATTTAAATATTTTATTGATTTACTAGTAAGAACGGATACGCTCTTAGAGAGGTCAACCATGGGAGCCTCCCATGAGATAAGCATTGAGCGCTGAGGTAATGCGGCCACCAGCAGGACCTTTGTTGTGTGCTAATTGTAATACTCATGGGAGGGTACATGGTTGAGAGGGAGTAGAGACTTTTGGCTCCCGAACTCCGGTGCTCACTCCAATTAAAAAGTTCGAAAATCATATTTATGAGTTTAAAAAAATTCTGGAAAAAACTCCGGGTGTAGCCAATAGTATATCCCACACACGTGCAAATACCAACTTCAAATACTTTGTATTTTGAGCTACACAAAAATGACAAAGTGTGGATCTAAATATGCATATTTTCATATCTCTAAGTTTTACCAGATTTTGTTATTTTTGTGTAGACCATAATATGAAGTATTTCAAATTAGAATTGTGCACGTTTATGGAATAAACCATTGGCTACACCCGTAATTTTGTTTCAGATTTTTTTGAAACTCACAAATATAATTTCAATTTTTTTAAATGGAGGGCCCACTAGAACTCGGGAGTAAAGAACACTTTCCAGTTGAGAGGGCACTAGTTAGAGTTTTTCGCATGTTTTTGTTCGATAAAAAACTTCAGAAAGTGATAGCTTTAGAACCGAGTCCCAAAAATAAAAGCCACTTTTACCGTTGTGTTTCTCGTGGAGATGTCTTACATAATTGGACTTCACTCTCCGGTAGGAATAGTTCAAATTAAGTCAATTATACATAATTCTTCGAACATTATCACTCAACTTAGAGTATTAAAACAGATAAGTTAATTACAATAGAAGAGATTTTTTCTGTGGGTTTAAGAGAATTCATGTAAATATTTTCCACCATTTTGTGATGTGACGTCGACTATCTAGTGTGACGCTACTGGGTGACTAGGAGGAGAAAGCTAATTAACCGGGGTAGATATTCAACACTATACAACTACAGTAAAATGATGAAGAAAATAATTTAATCAGGTGATCTTTTACACTTCCAATAACTTATAAGTGGTAGAATGTGTGTTTTGCTACAAATATGTATGGTTTCTTGTCCCTTATTTTGGAGACAGTATAGTGATCATTAAGTCAATTTTTGTTAATTATTACATGAATCCTAAACCCAAGCTAACTAGAAATGCATTACTCTCTTGGTTCAAGTTTTTTTATTTGTTCCTTTTTCCATGCAATAGATCACAACAACACGAATCAGATCAAAGGTCTCGAGGGCCAAATGCTGTAAAATCTTTTCATTTACACTTACTCGGTGCCCAATAATATCATGTTGGAGAACAAATATATTCTAAATCATACAAGCAGACACATATATGTTTGTACTAGAATAACGTGGCAGCTAGGAAAAAAATTACCATGCCATCAGATTCGAGGTGCGTTAAAAAACATAATACATCTCCAATTAGTAGCTAATGTTCAACTTGAAATAAGGACTCCCTCCGATAATTCACAACAAAAACATGTCCAGTTCCAGAGATAAAGTTCCCCTTAATTTATTGTCAAAATAAATAAGAATAAATAACCAAACTAGGAAATTTGCTGGTATCGCAAAATCTCAAATTTCAACTGGAAACCTAGAAGTATGAAAACATTTGAAGTTCAGATGCAGAAGTTCAAGCTAAAACTATTCTATATATATAATATGGTAAATAAGAATTACAATGTATTATTAAATAAATTTGAATAATAGGTATACGTGTGGATGCAAGTTTGGTGTGAATGTCAAATCTAAACTAAAACCATCAAAATGCATATCTACATTAACTTGTCCTAAATAAAATTTCGACGATGTAATGCAACCCTACTGGAACGACTCAAATATCTGAACTCATCACAACATAATATAAATCATATTTTTATATAAGAAAAGAAAATTAAGCATACATGTAAGTTCCACAAAGTATCTCTAGAAAACAGTTCTATTTCTAGTTTTGGAGGTTAATTTTAAAAAAAATGGCTCCATGGAGATCGGCCTCCATTTTTGGTTTCCGCTAAAACCAGATATTACATAGGAGTATAAACAGTCGCAGCAGCTTTCCTAAAACTGTAAAGCTTGTTCTGTTTATGAGATTTCTAGAATATCAAAACCGTATTGGTGAACATTATTTTTGTAAGTGCTCGTAATAAAATAGTAATAGATGAAACGTTGGGCACCCAAGTATGAGACACAAATATCAAATCAAAAGGAGTTCAGAACTAGTGAGCGTATAGTGAGAACTCATGAAAATACATACCTCTTGTTCTGAAGGAATTCTCTTATTTCACTAATGAGTTCTGCTTCACTCCACATTGCTTCGTTGATATTTTGATACTTAATCTTGTCAAGTTGATGGAGTAAGTTCTTGAAAATCTTCTGAATGTTAGGAGTAAAAGACACCGGGACAAAAGCCCCACAATCGAATTCCGCTTGAAGCTTCTGATAGACTGCATTTGCGAGAGTTGTCTTGCCCAATCCTCCGAAGCCAACAATAGATACCATCTTGAGTTGTTTCTTCAACGCCTCATCATCACCCCCTCTCAACATCCTCACTAGCTCATTGCTCTTCTCGTCGGTGCCAACAAGCTCAGTAGCCTTTCTGTATAAGGCTATCTGGCGAAGGCTATCGGTAGTTGCGCCGGTAGGCCTAGCAGCAACAACATCAACCTGGTTCCTACGGCGCCGCTCGCTGACGTCCCTCATGCGGTTCCTGATGTCCTTGAGGTCGGTGCCAATCTTGCGGCGGATTTTGGCATTGTTCATCAGGTTGAGGCTTCTATGGACGAAGGCCATGAAGGAATGCGATTTGTCTAGCCCATGGGTGCAGCTGATACGCACCATGAACTTGTTGACGCTGTCATCGAGGTCGTAGGAGAGATCCCTCACTTCCTTGGCCCAGAGGATGACCTGGATGTCAGGCGGCTGGTCGATGGGCGCCTCGGAGATCTTGAGTAAGGAGGTCTGCATGCTCTCCATCTCAGCTTTGAGAAACATGACCTCGCCCCTGACACCCTTGTCAAGGTTGTACTCCTTGGTTGCCAGGTCGGCCAGCTTGGGCAGCAGGGTGCCCATCGCCCCGACAACGAGCTCGGCGGCCATGCTCGATCGGTGGTGGTAGGTTGCTGGTGTTTTGAGTATCAATTGGAAGATGGTGATGGGAGTAAGTAGTGTGTGTGGAAGAAGCGCAGGCTTGGCGTCGTCTTTTATGGATAGAGGATACTATACCATACCGCCTAAACGCTCGTGGTATTAGTCAAGTGGGTAGCTAATAAGTAGGTTGCCGCCCCCCGATCCATCATCTTATTCGGCACCTCAACACCTCAATTTAGAAGAGCATGCATGGTACGGTACATGTTTGTTTTAGCACCGTGGAGAAGAAATACCTCACGAACTGGAAGAAGCCTTTAAGAAACAGGAGGAAGCCGCCGCCAGTAGGTAGAACGACACGAGCGCAGTGCTGCTGACGCGGCGATGCGCATAAAGGCAAGGCGCGCGCGAAATAACCAGGAAAACCACAGGAAGCCGGAAGCATTGACGAGACGAGACGACAAGAGCACGCGCGACGACTCGAGACTCGAGAGTTGATCCGGAGAAGAGGAAGCCAGGCCGGACTGCGCAAGGCGCCACCGACGAAGCCCGGACCGGACCCCATCTGCCAGCGGCCACCAACTCAAGACGGTAGGGGCGTGATTGGTTGCCAACGGAGGGCTCGTCCGTGGATGCAAAAATGGTACATTTGGGCGTGTTTGGTTTCCTGCACGGATTTTAGCTCTTTTTGCTCCGTGGCTGCGCCGGGTCTAGCCCCGGAAAAGAAAAACGAGGCCTTGACCACTTTGTGTAGATCATTTGGTTGCCCACAAAAACTCAGCCAGTATAGAAACGAGTTTTGAATCACCGGTGGGTTGAGTACGACGATGGAATGGCGCGGCGGTGGTGCGGTGACGGAGGCTGCAATGAAGATTACAAACACGCTTACACCAAACACTATAGCTACTACTGTGCCGGTGAATCTCGCGGCGACGAGCGGCGCTAGGCGCAGTATAAATGTGCATATATAAAGTACAAACTCTACTCGTATACGACCTCCGAAACAGAAAAGTTACAACACGAAAGTTGTGCAAAATGTCGACGTCCTCAATGGATATTTCAAACGGTCAACCGAGTGCGACGAATTTGACAAAATTCGTTAAAAAAAGTTCCGAACACTTTATCGAAATTGAAAAGTTACACTTGACAAAACTCAAAACCGAGCACGGGAATGAAACCTACTCGTCGAGACGCATAATGTTCATGTACACTTTATTTTGATTCGAGGTATATTTGTAGAGGCACTAAGTGGAGGATGTAGTCTGGTACCTAGGTGAGCCTTGGCAGTGGGATGCAAAAGAAGGTGGCTATGGAGAAACCGCCTAATTGGTGGTTCCTACGGGCCTGGCCAAGTGTGATTTGAGATTCATGCTATGCATGAACGTGAAACCAGGGCAACCCACCAAACACTCATTTTTTTCATCCACGGGGACTGGCCCGAGTGCACGCAGGAAACCAAACACACCCTTCGTTATCTGGACCGGACCTCCTATCTGCACCGCACGAAACTTAAAACAGCCAAAAAGTTGGCCGAAATGGCCGAATCCGCCGTTTCTTCATGGCTAGACTCTGCAGTGCCACGCGTTCCGTAGTCTCGCACGCGTTGGGAAGCCGCGGGAGACGGGACGTTTCGGGTTAACTCCCCATCCTCACTCCCCTCACTGCCCAGTCTCTCCACTCTTCCCACCTTCTCCCCCATCGATGCTAGGCGCTCCTCCGTTCTCGCGCCCCCATCCCTCCGTCTGGCGACGGCGCCGCCGCTGGCACGCGAGTTCAGTGCGGCAGACCTCGCACGGATTTTTCAAGGCTTCCCCGTGTGCTTCCGCTGTAGTGTCGGACCATCGGTAGCGGGGATGTCATCGCAGGCTCCTAAGGCCTCTGCGGCGGGCAAGTAGACGGTGGCTCTGATGGAGCCCCTGCCGGTGCCACAAATTGGGGGGGGGGGGGGGGGGGGGGTTCCATCCCCGGCTCATCGACCCTAGGGCTGTCTTGTTCGACACCGACGACAACTTCTACAGCTCCACCGCCCGCTGTAAGTATACTCTATCGCCGCATTGTTCTCTTGTCCGATTTAGTTTAGTATCCGATTTGGTTAGGGTTTCTGATTCTTCTCTCCAAACAAGCAACTGATGGGCACTTCATGTTATGTATTTTTCGTTGGTTGATCCATGTATCGACCCTTGTGATCCATGAACCATAATTTTATACTCGGTACTTTGAAATAAGGAAATAAAGAGGTTATATGCATACCGATGCAAAGGCCGAGTCTTTTCCCCCTTTCGAGAAAAAAAAACTCTTTTGAATTATTTTGTCTTGTGCTCCTCCCCCTTCCCCCTTTTCCCCTCTTTCAACTATGTAAATATACACTTCGCCATTCTCTTGATTAATTGAAAATTTACACCGTAGGGCTTCTCCTAGGGTTTCCACGATAAAGAAAATAACGTAGAGTTTGGTCTTTAGTCGAACACGTGTAACCCGAAGGCATGGTATATAAATATGGTGGAGTAGGCAAAATAGACAGGATAAATTAGTAGGATAGATACGAGACTGCGAGAGGCACAATATAGCCGCCTATGATAGGGTGGCCAAGCCAGACGTGGTTGCGGTTCTCTGGGTTTTTTGTCACAGCTATGTCGGTCAATACACGTGGAGGAGCACCCGAGAAAGGGCCCCTGGAGATGCAGGATTCAATAAAACTGTGTCATCAAACATTGTGATGGCTTGTTCTTAGTAGAAAATCGACCTCGAAAAGATGTGTCATAATGCAATCAAAAACAAATCACTGGCCTAGGCATGCATGAATAAAGCTGGTCCAACCCGACACCGGACGGTTAAGCAATGGCGTTGCCAGATCACTGCTGCACCTTTGTCTTGAGCTCATGGACGAACAAGGATGTACCAAGGTTTGGTTGCTGCATCAACGTAGTGTCCAACAATTTGCACGGCATTGCAGCAAATTTTATATGCAATTGCAACAATGAAACACCTAAGAAACAATGCAACAAAACTGGAGGCACATACAACAGGTTGTTGAGAACATTTACAGCAAGATCGATTTGTTGCTGCATTCAACCATCTGAACCATCGCAAGATAAAAACGAACACTTGAGTAGAACAAAAGGAATCTAGAAGCTAAAACGATTGCAGCAAATGAAGTACTCATACTAAAATTCTTATATGCAGTGGCATGTTGGCAGCTCTACATTATCTCCAATAGAGATGTGCCAGCCGGACGGAGCACTGCAGGGCCATCTTACTCAACAATATCTCAGATGAACTGTCACCGTGTCACGGGTGGGAGTTCAACCATCATCTTACACTCGAGGACACAAATGACAGGATAAGAAGAATGACGAGCAAAGGACTGTTGTGAGCGAAGCAGACCAGTATGAAGTGAAGATCGCTGCTGTCTTCTTGCTCAATAGGCAGCCAGTATAGGACGAACAGACGCAAAAATCGATGATTTTCTACTCAGGTTCAGACAATTGGAAGTGTTTGTACTAGCAGGGGCTAAGGAGTTGAGCTTTCCTAAAACATTTGTGGGTTGTCTGTCAAAGTGTCAACTGCCCAGTGCCCACGCCAAGTGATCAGGGCCAGCTCCTAGAGGCTAGAATTTATCTCTTCTCTTCACACACAGGTTCAGGCGTTCAGCAACTCCTGAATCTAGACACCTACTGTTTCAGGTCATCCAAAATAGTTGAATTTTTAGTTTCTAAGATTTCGTGGTAGCCACATTCCCTAATGCACCTTTGTTATGCTTTGCCACGTTGAACCTATCACCACTTCACCAGCCTATGAACTAACTACACACTCGGCAGTATTATATAGAAGGCGCACTGATGAATCGAGATGAAGTAGGTAAAATCGAACTGCACACAACGTGAAACCAATAAATCACCGACAAAGAAGACACTGAATCGAGAGCAGCAACAGCCATTGAATTGAAGTGGAGTTCAGGACTGCAATCACAAACGATAGAAGCAATTGATAATCTCAAACAAAATCCACCTGCGCGGGGAGTTGAAGGAAATGAAATACAGAGATGACGCGGTGGACTCCAGGGCGTCAGTCCGCGGCGGCGGGTGCGGCGACCACCTCCACCTCGACGGCGGCGGCGGCGGCGGCGGGCGCGGTCTCCTCGTCCTCCGGCGCCGCATCTTCCGTCTCGCCGGCGGCGACGAGCGTCCAGTCCTCGGGCAGCGCCGGAAGCGGCGGGTACTGGATGGGGCGGCGCTTGATGTCCCACGGCTGCGTCTTCTTGGGCCGCGTCTTCATGTGGTGCTTGGTCCCCTTCTTCTGCGGCCGCGACGAGCACTCCACGGACAGCGCGCACCCTCCGCCGACCCCGAAGAAGCCCGCTGAAGGGCGGGCGGACCTTGGCGCGGCCGCCGGCGCGGCGGTGCCTGCCAGGAAGGCTGTGAAGAGCGACATGTTCGCCGGAATGTGTCTGCTTCGCTTCGAACAGGGGAAGAGCTGTGGGAGTGTTTGGGATAAGAGAGGATGGCTTTGGATTGGGTTTTGTGCAGCGGGGTTGCCGCAAGGCCAGTGACATCTGACCGTGCATCTTGGAGCACATGCAATCCTACCGTCCAATTTCATCCCTAAACTGAAGGATTGCAAAATGCTTTCACGTATGATGTAGGCATCTCACTTTAAAATCATGCAATTCTAATCACCAGTATATGAAACATTCAAAGTATTTTGGGTAACATTCCCCTGACTGGATTTACTGCCTCACTGTAAAAAATTAATTCATTGCCGGAAGGTCAAAATGAGTTGAGAAATAACACAGGAGACAAAAAAAAAAAAAAACTACCACTACCCAGCACTCTGCATCTAAAGTTGATTTGACGAAAATATTTACACGGTAACAGCCAACAGCTGGAACATTCCTCCGGTTCCATCTCCACTCAGATCCATGTAAAATCAGATATGTGCCACTAAGGTCAAGATCAGAACATGCCGGTCATCAGCAACCAGAGTTCTCTTCAGATATACAGAGTAAGTTTGATGTGTACACGGCGTGACAACTCTTGTCAAAAGATGAAAAAATTTACCCTTGGGCAATTGATCATGAGGCTGTGAGACGAAGAATTTGGCATTCTCTGCAACCTCCGCTTCGAGAACAGCCTCCAGGAGTAGGTCCGAGCCTTTTGGTTCATCTGCGTAAGATACGAAAATGAGCATCTATTGGTGTATGCATTGGTAGGAGAGTTATTGCAGTAACTTAGTACATAAGATGCAAAATGGGGAGAAACTACGGAAATGTACACACAAATAAGTACATGAGATGAAGAACTGGAGAGAAATTAGAGAAGTGCGCAGCTTGCATTTTTGCAGAACTCATGCTACATATGTTCATCGTCCCCTTTTGGTATCATAAATTTACATGCAACCTACTCCATACAAAGATATGTGACAAACAAAAAAAATTGTTTCTCATATGCTGTCTCATGCAGAAATATGAGATGAAATATTATATATTTCATTAAGGTCTTGTCACTGAACATGGGAGTGGTCTTCAGCGGTTCAGACATACATCGAATTCTGCAGTTCAGTGGATTGTATATTATGGCACTAGGAAATATATAAATGTTGGCCCAGTATATATTTTGGATACTCAGATATTATTTGATGGACCAATTGAAAACATGGTCATACTTGTCTAGTGGGTTACCCATTTGCTTGAGTTGCCATCCAAATGCGCTCTCTGACGAGCTTGGCACGTCAGAACAAGGAGCGGTGGCAATCTGGTCCTCCACGGAGCAGCGGGAAACAGAAATACAAAGCAATCGAGGGTCAGGACAGCAATACAGCATGCTCATAGAGCTGCATCAATGTCAGGAGGAAGTTGTGTGTGCCATCGTTTTCTGTGAGTTTGTCAGAGGTAAGGTCAGTAGGACTCTAGGAGAGGGTGAAGGTGAACAAGTTCCTACCATCACATGCATCTGGTGTTCCTTGTAAAGTGTGTAGGTTCTATTTTTACTTCGCCGGGTTTATTCAAATGGATATCTCCTTGCTGACATTGGATTGGATATGGATTTGTGTTGGACTTCTGGAATTAGGATTTGGATGTCCATCATGGCCATCCACTTGTACTTCAGCCGGCTTGTCACGTACAGAACATAATAGCAGGGTGGAATATCATGCACCGAGTAAGATGAGACTACTATTATGGTGGTATTAGAGTGCCGCTAGAGAAGGATCTGGAACAATGAAATATAGGACAGGGTGAACTCTTGATGCAATCGTATATCCAAAAGGGTAAAGATGGAGCATCTGTACTTTAAAAATGTCAGTGATTTAGTCACACGCCCATGATTCACGAGTGTCTGAATCTATAATTCACCATTGTGTCAAGTGAAAATTGCTGGTGATTTTGGAAACAACTCAAACTTAGTTTTTGACAGGCTTTTCTATCTGACAATCACTAACAACTTGTTGACTCGTGAGTTAGTAGCATTAGCAAAAAAATTGATAGGGGTTTAGATGTTGTTTATATACACCTGTGCGGCTTGGAAGCAATCCAGCACTTTCAGCTGATATCGGGAGCACATTTAGCAGTCCATTACTCTCTTTGAATTGTTCTCCATAACTCACACTTTTCGAAGAACTCGTCTTAATTTCTGGGGATTCACTTAGCCTGGCATACATCATTGCTTGGCTCTGTAGATTTGTAGAGCTTGTATCCGCTGATTCCATGTCCTACAGGAACCAACAAGCAATGGCTAGTAAACTATCCTTTGCAAATTGAAGACACTATATCATCATACCTTAGACGTCGCCATTGTAGATCTATCAGTTATATCAAATTTTCTAGCCTTAGCCATGCTTGCTGATATATGAGTAAAAGGCATCATTAGTCATCCAACCAAATAAAGCATGGGGAACACTGAATCAGAACAGAATAGACATGGTATTATAGTAAAGAAAGGACATTATAATCACCAGGGTTCTTAATTGTATCTGGATTATCCAAACTCCTGACAAATTGATCAGGGTTTTTTCTACAGAAGCTTTGAATTTCATCACGAATCATGTTGCGAATTTCATCACGAAATTCTTCTGGCTGCATAATAATAGTAAACTTTGTCAAGTAGATTTAAACATAGAGGGAAGTAGAAATGAAAAGAACAATTATTTTACAATGAGTGTACCGAAAGTGCAGTAAAACGCTTTTATAGTGTGTATAGCGGTGATATAGTGGGAGAATGCTCAGCTATAAAGGTGTACCAATTAAACTAGTATGGTTATTTACCATAGTATACTAGAAAAAAGGATATATGTTGTGAAAGTATTTTGCAAGACAAATCCAATGAACTATTTCCATGTAGTCAATCTATATATACTTTTATCATATATGAACAGTTAAAAGTTTCAGAAGTTTCACCTGGTGGATCCTAGGGAATAATAAATGTTGAAGCAGAATAGCTTATCGTGCTGTTGTGTATGTTCAAAGGCTTGTAAGAATATAAATGGAATATGGCTATAGCATATAACTTTTTGATCATATCCTAACCTAGATTGCATTGGCATGAAGCATCCTAAACATTGTATGCTATAACGTGCTATTTGAAACAATTGGAAGAACTAGCACAAGTACATTTAGCCTTCAACCCAAGAATGAATTATGCCCACTTCAGCACTTATACATCAACTCATTCAGACATTAACCATCAGTAGACAAGTCAAGCACATATACTAAGACTGGAAGATAATGAGATGGCGACATACCTTAGTTGCAGAACCATCATGTGTTCCTGCTTCAGCCATGCCTTCTGATGTTTCAACAAATGTCTTACTAGTCTAATTCAAATACATTACTCTGAACTTCTGAAGTGATAATCATATCGAAAAGTTACCAGTGTTATGCTGCCTCTTTATAAACTGGCCAGGAGTTATTCTAGATAAGTTCTGGACTTCATAACCAATTGATTGTAACTTCGACATAGCATCTTGAAGCTCTGTGTTAATCTGAGGCATAGAAAGGCATAACTTAGTTGTGCAGAATGGTGGTGAATTCTACCATGACAATGTCACAACTATATTAAATAGCATGAACTGAAGCAAGTTAGCATCAATGAAACATCCAATCTTTTGAAATTACAATCTCTAGTATAAATAGAAGGCGATCTCTACTAACATCATGTGCAATGTGTGGTGGGACTGTAGCTAGCAACTATTCTCTGACTTAGTCAGCCCCAATTGTGTTAACAGCTAATGGTAAGTTTCCTTTGCTTATAGATATGATGTTATGACTTATAAGCCGTCATTTTTTGTACAAATAAATTTACATCAACTTTAGTATGGGTGATTATGGGACAAGTAACATAATGTATAGTTCTGCCAAGGTTCTTTAGAAAGTGCTGACTAACTATTACACACTATGCACCAATAAAATCACTACAAGAAACCAGGGCTCTTTCACATGAAATAGGCCCGTCCAGAATAATTTCTTATACACCCAGATCCCAATGCCACTGAAAGAAATGAAGGGCCAATCTTCATGCCCAAGCAGCCAAAAAAAAAAAAATTTAACCCAAGCATCCAATTGTGCACACTGAGTAACACATTATTTCACATGGCAGTGGCACTGATTGAGTAAATATACGCACAAGAACCAACGCACACAATGGCGTGAGAGAATCAGAACGATACCTTCTTGGCTGCAGTCTGCTCGAAGATGTCATCCATCTGCCGTCGGTACAACATGAGGCGACCGACTGCCCTTCCGGTCATCCTACCTGCCACCCTTGCCATCTTGATCATGTCGCTGGGCTCTGCCAGGCACAAACGAGTCAAACTAAAAATAAAAGGCATTTAGTAGTATGTGCAATTACATCACGAATTGACCAGAGAGAACTCCCCACTTTTGGCAGGAATTGGCTGCATATCCAAGCTCCCATTTAGAAGTCGAGGCAGGAAACGAGACTAAACGAAAGGCAAGAAAAAGAGAGAGATGCGGCGGCGGCTCCGATCTTACTCATCATGACGGAGCAGGCGCCGAGGATGACCAGCAGCTGGCCGGTGGAGACCCCCAGCATCTTGTCCACCGAACCAGCGACCGGCCGGGAACGGAGGGAGAAGAGCCCACCGCCTGGCGTGGGCGGCGCAGCGTTTGCGCGGAAGCTGGAGAGCTACCGGGCGGCGAGGTGGATGCGGGGCGGCGAGCTTCGCCGGGGCGTGAGTCGGCCTGGGGCAGGTTGGCGGGCTGGCCCAGAGGCCCTGGCCCGGAAGTAACTGATGATGTGTGTCAAATGGGGAGCAAGATCCGTTAGGGCCTGTTTGGAATGGGTCAGTCGTCAAGGCTGTGAATTCTGCTAAAAACGACACCCTCAAATTCGGACACAATTCACCCTGAAGATTAAATTGGTCTGATTTAAACCCTGAAATATGCAAAACCGTCTAAATAACCCCCTAGTACTGGTTTTTTCGAATTTGGGTGGTTTTGAGAAGAATTTGGGCGGTTTTGGACATTGAAGCGGGCGTTGATGTGGCGGTGACGTGGCGATTCTGTTAACGCCGTTACTGACAGGTGGGGCCCCCTGTCAGTGTCCTCTCGCCTCCTTTATATTATTGTTGTCCGAAAAATCCCCACTAACTCACTCTCGTCTCCCTCGAGCCGTTCATCTGGTCGCTCGCGGGAGGAGGAGACCGTCGGTTTCGCCGCACGTCGCCTACGCTACCGGTCACATCCGTCGCGGCCCGCCGTCGTCGTCCTCGCAAGGTATTTTTTTTATCATGCTTCCCATATCTAGCCCTCCTACCCATCTCGTCGGCGGCGTAGCTAGGGTTTTCGATGCGCGGTCACGGCGGCCATCAATTAGGCTTTAGGATAGTGGCCGTCGAGTAGATACATGGTTGTTGAATCTTTTTTTTTGCTGCTGATTTGGAGGTTGAACTCATCTGAATCCAATTTGACCATGGCGCCAAAGGTTGAGGTCATCGTTCTTGATGGTACCTCTTCTGAAGATGAATCGGTGTCTGATAGTCATTCATTCGGTGATTCATTCTCTACCGAGATAGATTCGATGTCGGAGAACGTTTCTGAAAATGATTCGATGTCGGAGAACGTTTCTGAAGACTCTTGCGACGCGTGCCGTTGGGAACGTGAGAAAAACATGGTTATACGAGGTGATTTTCTAAAGATCTGTTCTGGTACTTGATGGCTCTAATGCTTGTTATTTAGGGCCCATGTAACATGATCCATAGAACTACATAGACATTTACTTGTTGTTTAGGGAATCCGCAACCTCTAAGGTGACAGGTGGAGGTATCAACGAGAAACGAAAACAACAAGAGGATTACGGAGACCAGAGAACTTAATGCATTGTTCCAACCTAACAGTTTTAATTGTTGAACTGACCATGGCATGTGGAACAGGGATGCGGGATAATAGTGATAAACAAATCCAGGCATGGAAAGTTTAACTACACAAGGGTTACTTGCCTACCTACTATTCAATAGACAGAATATGTATCACATATCCGCTTCCACCATTTGGCACATTCACACGAACCATGAACTGAATTCTCCAGCGACTACTCAATCCATAAGCAGTAAACCGAATCCTTTCCCGCATTTTATTACTTGTTAGTTACTTCAGTAGTTTACTTTCAGTATTTAGAAACAACCTTTACTTTTATTTATTTAATTCTTGTTCTTCTTTAAGCATAAAGAGATTCAATCTTGCTAGTCAATTTACACGAGTCTGACACCTCGTGTGTGACATAGGCAGTGTGTGACATAGGCAGCCATTAAAAACACTTTGCAAGACCAGCTCCCTGTGGGATCGATATAAATCGGGAGATCATACTTCCGCGAATTGTGCAATAATGAACATGTGCACTTGCAGGTATCAGTACTTGTGTTGCTCCCATGTTGGGTCATTCTGCTTGCTAACATAACCCTTTGCTTCAATGCAGGTCCGTACCATCCTGGCAAGGACAGCTACGACCGTTTCTGTGTGTTCCCCACTCGTGTTGCCCTGTATCCTGATGAAATTAAGCTTCTGAAGAACATTTGTGCTGAACATGAACCAAGGACACCAATCTATGTGTGTTTGATGCAGGAGTCACAAGTGCTGAAGGATGGCAGAGGAAAGATGGTGAGTGCATCTGTTGCATCTGTACACTGTTGCTCTTTCTGAATGTTGGTATGAACAATGTTGCCATCTTTTTCTGGATGTTGGTATTAACATATGTTGCTTTGTCTTGCAGTACTTCAGCGCCATGTCATCGCCACTTCACCCCTCAAAACCACTCAAACCGACCAAAACCAGGCCATGGGGTTATTTAGACGATTTTGTACATTTCAGGGTTCAAATCAGACCAATTTAATCTTTAGGGTGAATTGTGTCCGAATCGTGACATTTGAGGGTGAAAAGTATACTTAATCCTACTGCTAAAAAAACTCTTGTTGGGGCACGCGCGGCCTAGAGACACGCTTCATTCCAATGACGAGGGCATCTCGGGCAAAGAAAAAACCCTAAAATGTCCGTCTTAAATAGGCTTTAGAAAAGTTGTACGTATTAGTAAATCTAACTAAATTTCCAATTATTGTTTTGCCATTCACCTGTTTAGATACCATGTGACCTAATTTTGAGTCTTACTTCTAATATTATTAAGGCATCCCACGAGAGCTTTGCCTATTGATTGAGTTCTCTATCTTGAAAATTACAATTTTGCTGGTGAAAAGAATAATATAACTTTAAATTTTCTTTTCAGAAAGTGGCTAGTCAAGCATTTTTAGTTTGAGCCTAGTGACATTAGGTTAAATAACAATTAAAGATATATGAAAACATATTGGAAAACAACATCCACATATTGTAGCTTGTTCCAGTTCCTGGCATAATATTGCAAAAGTAGGTTCTGAAGAACGGTGTAGAGGTGAAGTTCCAAAGAAACGCTTCGAGTGTCTTGGAAGCTCCAACTGGTGACGAAGAAGACGACAAAATCGATGGCAACAATTCATTCTGCAGCAGTTTCGATATGGAAGAGAAAGAGATGAACTATTGTAAGACCCATGTCATGATTTGCAGTGTAGCCAAATAAATTCTTTAATCTATCGTTAGCACGGCCGACTTGTAACATTTTTTTTCTGTTTCGCGAGCAGCAAGACTGTGTGACCCTGGGATCACATGGCTTGGGCTATGGTTAGGTCGGATCTGTCATTGTCCCTAAGGGAAAGATAATTTCATTGTTCGTCCATTCAGTTTCTTGTCTCCGGACGTCCTAATCTCAGTCTGTGTATCATGACATCGTGCTGATCAAGGATCTTTTTGGCTTGAAGGAAGTAAATCTGACAAATCTTGAAACACCCACATTATGGACATACTGGACTCGCTTCAATCTTGTAAGCAGCCTGGACCTTGTTGACCACTAAGCAATCCATGCTAAAATATCTTCCTTTTTGGTTCATTCCTGGTATATATGTGCTGGATGCTGTAAAACTTGCAGGTAAACATGAACCCCAGCCCATCAGAGAAACAACTCTTCCATGTCCAACAGCATTTCCAGTCCTAGGTACATAATTGCAAACTCTGTCCGACATAATGCATGGTTTCTACCGAGACAGTAGAAAGACCAGAAAAAATATTATCTAAACTCAACCTTTCTTGCATGTGCCCTCCTCTGAATGCTAAAATAAACAGCAATTGGATGAGTTGCAGGTGATCCTGGGGTTCATCCAGACACCAAAGAGGCTCAATACCCTGTACAACTCATAGCCCTCCTCCAGATGCATTCCTTAGTAGAGAGTGAAAGTGATCTAAAGAGCTTCCATGCATGTACTTAAGTTAATCTTAGTCTAGAAAGAAGTGGTCAGAGAAAAATTCTACTGGTGCATTTGATCAGTACAAGTTCGTTAAGTTGCCTTCTTACCCCTGTAAAGAGAGCAATGATGTTGATATAACCCCAAACCGAAACCCCCTGTCGTGAACTGACCACAAATCTCGGTTATTTGGAGATAATATAATGTGAAGCTATTGAATGACCGGATGAGTTATTGGCCAACACTGTGCCTATATTCCAATCCATATTTTTCCTGTATTTTTAAATTCACCTAATCTAATCTGGATATAATCCTTCCGTGGCTGAAAAAGATCCGGATGTATTCCTTCATTAAACACATGGCAATTTCACTAGGTACCAACTGAGTTTATAGCAAGCACTTGATGCATTACTTAATTTGATGTTTAACCAAGAAACCAAGCATTGTTGCACCATCCATTTATGAACAATGAGAAAATGATTCCCAAACAAATGAACATAGTTTTGTCTCTTCACAGAAAACAAGTGCAAATTACAAATGGCATGGAAATAAGATGGTGCAACAAACAAACTGGTACTTACAGATGACTGCTATATACAAAGGCATGGATCACAATTCACATCTCCATAAGAGCATTTGGGCACGTCGTTGACTCTTTTATTTACTACCAATTCTCCTGTACGATCTTGGCCTTCTCAAATATGAACTTCCCTTCCTTGTACTTCTGTGATTCCTCGTAGGCTCTCTCGTACTTCCAGCCGAGCACCTCACGGCAATCACGGCAGTGGATATCAGCGACCGTGTGAAGCCCCGTCATGAGCTGCCTGTCCTCCTTCGCCCCAGTAGTGACGTTCATGGCATGAGAGAACAAAAATGCACGGCCATTCCTCCCCTACAACAGCCAAAAGAGCAATTATTAGCATTTATCCTCCAAACAGAATGAAAAGTAGATGTAACCAACAAGTTATTCATCTAAATGAAACAGCTCATGGCATATGGAGTTGTCGTGTAACAGTCTCCTAGAACTGCTGGTACAGATCATAGTAACTCTGATTAACTGAAACTCTGCTCTTTATCAAAGAAACTGAAACAGTGCTATGTCAGTACCTGCACATTCATATGAACGCAAATGCTAAACTCAACCAAAGAAACGTCCTCAGATTGCTGCAACTATAACCAGTGCAGTTGCCGAACCTCTTTCACCTCCCTCGTTTATGGTAATTTTCAGCATGCCATCCTCAGCCAATCTAACATTATGCTCTTTCCAATCTCAGGCCCCAAACCCCCTAGGAATACAGTAAGGACAACCGCTCAAGGGGAAGCTAGTTCTCACCTGGAAGGCCTTGGAGATGATGTCGTCGTGGAGGCAGACGTGGTTCCGGCAATGGCAGCAACTGTACACCCGCGGCCCGACCAATTCTGCCATCGCCAGCGACCCTTTCCTGCAACCAATTCACCGAATCAAGAACTGACTTGCCGCACCACAAAAGGAAAAAAAAAAAGTACTGGTTCAGTCTCCGAGGAACTCAAGAAGAATACCCAAAACCCAGATCAAGAAACGAATCCGTACCTGGAGTTAATTCCGCGATTGATTCGAGAAGTGATGGGGAGACGGGTGAAGAAGAAGAGACCGCCGCGCCGAGATGGAACAAAAGACGAATCGATCAGAGACGCAAGAAAGGACTAGAGGGAGGGGCCGAGAGGAGAACGGAGGAGGAGATGGCGAACAAAACCAAACTCGGCACGAAAACCTGGGCAGGAGAGGTTGGTGTCGCTGCCTGCCTGCCTGCCTGCGATGGCTCAATCGGGAGCAGGCGGCGTCGCACGGCGGATAGAGAGAAGAAAAGCTAGGAAAGGAAAGAGACAAAGAGTAAACTGACGTGATGGTGAAACAAATTTCGAGCCGGCTGCTGACTTGCGAAGGCAGGAGCCAAATTGGGGAAAGATTGAGGTCAGATTCTGCGCAGGTGGCCAGGAGGAGCGGTGAATAGGATGGGAGAAGGGGAGAGTGACGGGGAGGTCTGGGTTACGATATGCGTCGGCAGGTCGCCTTCTTATTTTGATTGACGGGATGTGCTTCGCCGGAGTTTATCCAGCTTAAGCATATGGATTAGGGTATGAATGCTTTGTCGGTACGCCTATACGCTGATTAGTCAGGTCGTTGGGCTGCCGTTTTTCTTTTCCAACAAGGGTTTGGAGTCTTTTACACGGTTGCTCGGCCAGAGATAAACCTATGGGTATGGGTAACAAACTAACCATAACGTACCCGATTATGTTAAAAAAAAAGAGTAAAACACCCGCGCGGTCTATCAAGTTGTCATGTATGAGCGGATTGGTCACCAACTTAAAAATTGCTAACTATCGGTCAGCAAGTTGTGATAATGTTGCAAGTTAGTCATTCCGTCACTGCTACCGTTAAAATGCTGACGTGGACAATGTTTTTTATCAAAAAAAAACCTTAACATTCTATTTATTCTTATCATTAGGTCCTGACAGGTGGGCCTACATGTCAGGTATTCATGTTTGTCTTCTACCTTGGTCACGTAATCAGCTAGCTGCCGCCGCCGTTGGTCTTCGTGGCGCCATCGTCTCCGACCTTCCCGAGCTCAACCGAGGAGACGTACAGCTTCGCCGCGAGCTCCTCTTCCTCTCTGCCAATTTTCGTGTGCTAGGGTGCCCAGAGTCCGCCGAATCGGTCCTTCTTTTCTGTCGCCGGCCGCCGACCGCCGAGCTCGATTAGCTCGATTTCGGCCTTCCCCAGCCTTTCTGATCAAGCACACGTACTTAGGGTGAGCAGGCCATCCTCGCCGACCACTTTTTCCTCTCCCGCGTGCTCTGTAACGCCATGCGCCGCCGACCTCCGCCATGCGCCGCCGCGGGATGGTCCCCGACGTTGCTCCGGTGACCATTTGGTCTGCGTTCCTTGTGACCGTGGAGAGAAGTAGCGCTCCGTCTGCATCCCGTGCAGCAAGCAGCTGAGCCGCGGGGTCCCTGCCTTCTCTTCCCCGTGCAAGCCGTCGGTGCCGGCCGTCATTGACAAAACTCGAGCAGTACCCTGCCGCCGTGTAAGGCTGAAAGGACATATTTTATGTCCCCTATGATTTTGTGTGTTAGGCAACAACACTAGGATATTTCTAATGTGCTATAAGTGATGCAGGAAGTTCTAGATAATTTTACCTAAGGCATCAACTTTATCAAAAGGGAAAAAGCTTGCAGCAGAAGGTTTCCTGGCCGGAGTCTCCGGTCCACTGAACTGGAGTCTCCGGACTCAGGGCACAGGAGTCTCCGGCCTCCCTCCGCCCCTGTCCTTTTTCCTCGAAGGACCAGGTGGGGAGAGCCATTGGACCTCGGTCCGGAGTCTTACCGGAAAGTTGCCGGAGTCTCCGGCAGGAGCCGGAGTCTCCGGTCTCAGGGCTCGAAGTCTCCGGTCTGACCGTGTGTTGACCCAAGATGTGACCCAGGGCTGGAATCTTTGCGGAAAGTCTCCGGACTCTCCGGTCAAGGCCGGAGT
Source organism: Poa pratensis (assembly GCA_947311845.1). NCBI lineage: Eukaryota > Viridiplantae > Streptophyta > Magnoliopsida > Poales > Poaceae > Poa > Poa pratensis. The sequence goes on along the minus strand of CAMZMU010000049.1, from coordinate 66,560,140 downwards.
ATCCGGTCACTCAGACCGGAGTCTCCGGTGTAAAATGGACTACAACGGCTAGAATTTTGGGAGGGGTATCCACCTACCTCCAGCCAGCTAGCTCGCCCAGAATTGAAGTCCACCATTATTGCAAGCTCAAGAAACATCTAGATCTCCCAATCCCTCCACCCAAACTCGTTGATCTTTGGAGTATTGAAAGAGAAGGCCCGGATCTACTACTTCACCAAAGCGTTCTTCATTTCCCCCTCATTCACTTGAGGGATTCGAGCCTAGGGTTTCCACTAGGAAAATCTAGGCATCTTGTTGTACTTACTTGCTTGTTACTTTTGTGTAGCAGGTGTTGTGGTGCTTGGGAGCCCCAATCCTTTTGTGGGTTGAGCCTCAAGTTTGTTATAAGGGCTCCGGATTCCGCCTTGAAGGATTCCGATAGTGGAAGGTGAACCGAGCTTTTGGGCAAGGTTCATTGGAGAATAGGGTGAGGCCATTTGTGGTGTTTGAGTTTGAAACTCATACCCCTCCAACGAGACGTACTCCCCTAAAAAGGAGGAACTCGGGAATACATCCTTGTCTCCACGTGCTTCCCGTTCGGTACTCTTTACTCGCTAGCTCTTACTTGTATCGTGCCTAGTCTAGTATTAACTTGTCATATAGGTAAATTCACCATAGTTGCATATCTAGAGAATTTACCTTTGTGTCAAGCCTAAATTCGAAAAAGAGCTAAAAATTGAGTAGCACCTATTCCCCCCCCTCTAGGTGGCCATACCGATCCTTTCAATTGGTATCAGAGCCTCGGCTCTTTATTTGGGCTTAACCGCCTAAGAGAAGTATGACCATCGATGAGCATGGAAATGAGATACCCGAGCTTCCTACCGAGTCCACTTCGGTTTCTATGGAAACTAAAATGGATAAGTTGCAAGAGATGATCTTGAAACTTATGGAAGCTAAGGAATCTCACCTCCACCCATCTCTCTTTGTTCGGAGGTTGACAAACCCGAGAATGAAGAAGGTGGTGGGAAGAAAAAGGGGGTTGAACAAGATAAAATTGACAACCCAACTAAACCACCTAATGGTTCGGGAGTTATGGTGCCGTTCCGTTTCCATACTTTCCCGACCCACCTATCCCTCATCCTCCTATACACCTAAGGGGAAACCCACCTAAGTTAAATGCATCTTTGTTTACTAAATGGGAATCTTCTATGAGATCTTATGTGAACTGTGCATCTATCGAGCTTTGGAGGATCATTGAGCAAGGATATCAAGCCGTGGATGAATCCACAAGACAAAAAGAGAAATAGTTGATTGTCAACTAAATGCCACCGCTCTTGACTTGATCCGAGATGCCGTGGGAGAGGATGAAATGTCTCACATCAAGCATTGCACCACCGCCAAAGTAGCTTGGGCTTGTCTTGTTGAGGTGTTTGTTGGAAATGAAAGCATGAAGAGAAACCGGTTTGAGGAAATGAGCAACTAGGCCGAAGGGTTCTTCATGGAAGATGGAGAAGACCATGAGCAAATGTACCGAAGACTCAAGTCCCTTGCCAATGCCTACAAAGCTCTTGGTGGGACTCATGTGAATGATGCTTGGATCAAGAGGAAGTATGTGAATGCTCTCTTGCCCTTTGAATCGGCCGACTTGAAGAGTCTCCAAGGAAAGCACAACTATCCACAAATGACCTCCAATGAAGTCATGCAAGAGATGCAATCCTTCAAAGTCCAAGCCAAAATTGCACAAGACTCTCGTGCCCGAGCTATTGGAATGCATCAAGGAGCGTCCCTTGCTTGGAAGGACAAGGTGGTTGAACACAATGAAGATCAAGATTGTGAAGATGTGTCCTCCATGGACCCCAAAGAACTCAAGATTGCTCATAGGGACTATGTGGCTCTTGCGGAAGGACCTTTTGGAAGAACCCATCCAAAGCTAGAGCTCAAGTGGAAGAAAAGTTCAAATCTAGTGGCTTCAAGGAGGGCAACCCAAATATGACGACTTGCTTCAATTGCCAAGATAGATATCACTATGTTGCCATGTGCCCCTATGGGAACCGTGAAGATCATGGAGGAAGGCTTGTTCTCAAGAAGGCCTCAACGTCCCCTAGCAAGAAACCTAGATCAAGTTTTTCAGCCCAGAATTGTTTAAGTGTTGTCTCTTTTGACCTCCTGGACATGTATGCTCACCTTCATGCTACCCTACTACTCTTTATTCTCAGATAACAGAAGATACAAGGTATCATCATCCAACCCCAATATCACGCCTAAGAGAGGCCGGTCCTCTTTAAGGGCCTACATGGAGTATGATGCGGAAAATGACCGCTTCGTGCAGAAAGATCGTGGAGCAGCAGCTAGAGAGAAGAGGGCCGAAGAAACTCGTGCAAGGGAAGAAGCGCAGTTTTTGGCCAATGAAGCGGCCAAAAAGGCAAGATATGATGAGTTGACCACTTTGAAGGACATGGGCAAAACTGATTTTCGCAATATGCGGCTGCAGCCATTCTATCCATGCCTTGCAACTCCGATGACCCTCACTATTGGAGGAAAGAGCAAGCTCTCATCAAGAAGGAAATTTATGCCAAGTTGGCCAAGAAGCATGCCATTTGTGAGCAAAAGGTGCTCAATCTTGAAGCTTTGAACTCCAAGCCTTACTTTCAAGAGGCCGTGTGGATTGCTCGGAAACTTGGGCTTGAAAAGCTCATCTCGCACACTCAACAAAACTATGACATTGAGCTCATTCACCAATTCTTTGCCACTCTCGAGTTTGGGCATGATGAAGATATCACCTTGACTTGGATGACCGGGCCTATCAAGTGTGTTTCCTCGTTTGTGAAGTTTGCGGAGCTCTTGGGCTATCCATTCAAAGGTGCAACAACCTCATGTGGGAGAAGAATGCATCAAGAAGGAATTGCTTCTGACAAGCGCCGCCTAGCCCCTATTTACACCAATGAGGCGGATGTGGGCACCATTCACAGCTTGCTCCCACTTTCAACATCTTCCTTCGCATGGTTCGCTTTAGTCTTGCTCCCCAAGCGGCAATGTGGATGCCTGATGACGTGAAACACACGTTCGTTGGGAGACCCCAAGAGGAAGGTATGATGTAGTCAGCAGCAAGTTTTCCCTCAGAAAGAAACCAAGGTTATCGAACCAGTAGGAGCAGCAACTCTTCAGAAGGTTGTCAGCGGCGCCAGAAAAATAGTGTTGTTGATGGGAGTCTGGACTGTTGACGTGGAATCTGCACACAACACAATCAAACTACTTTGCCCCAACGAAACAGTGAGGTTGTCAATCTCACTGGCTTGCTGAAAACAAAGGATTAAACGTATGGTGTGGAAAATGAGTATTAAATTGCAGAGAATGAAAAAGGAACAGTTTGCAGTTTGTGGTTGTTTAATCAGTGTAAAAGAATGGACCGGGGTCCACAGTTCACTAGTGGTGTCTCTCCATAAAAGATAACTAACATGTTGGGTGAACAAATTACAGCTGGGCAATTGACGAATAGTGAGCGCATGACAATGCATATACATGACATGTTGACTACTATGATATTTAATTGGGCATTACGACATAATACATAGATCGTTATCCAACAGCATCTATGACTAATAATCCACCGCCGGGTTGTCATCCGAGTTCCCCATTGGTATTAAGTTGCAAGCAACGGATAATTGCATTAAGTAAAGTGCGTAATGTAAACAAACACATATGTCCGTGGACATAGCATCGTTAGGTTATCCCTAGTGGCAACAGCACATCCACAACCTTAGAACTTTCTGTCACTGTCCCAGGTTAAACGGAGACATGAACCCACTATCTAGCATAAATACTCTCTCTTGGAGTTACAAGCATCTACTTGGCCAAAGCATCTACGAGTAACGGAAAGCATGCAAGATCTTAAATAACATATAAGATAGATTGATAATCAACTTGACATAATATTCAATATTCATCGGATCCCAGCAAACACAACATGTAGCATTACAATAATATGATCTTGATCATGTAGGGCAGCTCACAAGATCTAAACATGATGGCACAAAGTGGAGAGACAACCATCTAGCTACTGCTATGGACCCGTAGTCCAAGGATGAACTACTCACGCATCACTCCGGAGGCAGGCATGGCGATGTAGAAGCCTCCGGTGACGATTCCCCTCTCCGGCAGGGTGCCGGGAAGAGGTTCTGAACCCTCCCGAGCTAGGGTTGACGACGGCGGCGTCTCTGGAACTTTTCGTGGATATTTGCTCAGGTACTTAGGGTTTTCGCGTCGGGGGGAATAAGTAGGCGAAAGGGCGGCGGCTGGAGAGGCCCGTGGGGCCCACACCACCCCAGGGCGCGGCAGAGGGGGCCCCGCGCCCTGGCCACGTGTGGGGCCCACGTGGCCCTCCTCTGTCGCCTCTTTGGTCCGTCAGATGTGTTCTGGTAAAATAGGGACTCCCGTGTAGTTTCGTCCAATTCCGAGAATATTTCCAGACTAGCTTTTCTGGAATACAAAAACAGCAGAAAACAGGAACTGGCACTTCGGCATCTTGTTAATAGGTTAGTCCCAAAAAATGTATAAAAGTGATATAAAGTAGATGCAAAACATGTAGCAATTGGTATAAAACAAGCATGGAACATCAAAAATTATAGATACGTTTGAGACGTATCAGCATCCCCAAGCTTAGTTCCTACTCGTCCTCGAGTAGGTAAACGATAAAAACAAGATAATTTTTGAGGTGACATGCTACTATCATAATCTTGATCATATAATATTGCAAGGCACATGTAAATGAATGAAGTGATCCAAGTCAATGGTCTATAATTTGCTATCAAATAGATAATGAGTAAACAATGAATCACACAAGCTAAACGTTTTCATGAATAGTACTTTCGAGACAAGCATCAAACAGTTTTGCATAAGTGTTAACTCATAAAGCAATAGTTTCTAATAAAAGGTATTTAATCAACACAAAGGAAGAATTTAGTTTCAGCATTTGCTTCAACTTTCAACATATTTATCTCATGGATATTGTCAACACAAAGTAGTATAACAAGTCCAATATTGCATATAACGCATGTTGTAACAAAATTGACACTAGTGTTTGCTTGTGGAAGACAGAAAGAATAGGAAAACTGACTCAACATAAAAGTAAAAGAAAGGCCCTTCGCAGAGGGAAGCAGGGATTAAATCATGTGCTAGAGCTTTTAGGTTTTTGAAAGCATATAGAGATTGCATAAAATATTTGATACTCCTCCCAACCTTGCTAACACAAGCCATGGCTAACCGAATCCTCGGGTGCCTTCCATCAATCACATACCATGGAGGAGTATCTATTTTTGAGAGGTGTTTGTTAATTGTCAACGAATGGTAGCGGGTGAGAACAGTATTCTACCTGTCGAACGGACTTTTAAGAGCGGCTCCCATGAAGGACGTTATTTCTACCAGCAAGGCAGATCATCCCTCTTTCTCTTTGGTTTACACACATTCAGGTATTTCACTGTTTGTCATTGCTTACTGATGAATCAGGGCAAAAGTGTGAAGAGAATTAATTGGTTAAAGTTGTAATTAATTGGGACTGGGCACCCCGTTGCCAGCTCTTTTTGCAAGTTATTGGATAAGCGGATGTATATGCCACTAGTCCAGGTGTAAAAGTCCACTCGACAAATAGAATAAAGAATAACCACACTAATTCCTCATGAGCTAGTAAACATTGACACAAAAAGGGAATAATAACATTTTGAATAATTTAAAGGTAGCACATGAAAAATTTACTTGGAGTGGCAAGGAAATACCACATATAGGTAGTTATGGTGGACACAAATGGCATGGATTTTGGCTCAAGGATTTGGATGCACGAGAAGCATTCCCTCTCAGTACAGAGTTTAGGCTAGCAAGGTTATGTAAGCAAACAAGAATATCAACCCGTACACCAAGTTTTATATGACAAACATATTGCAAACGTTATAAGACTTCATACCGTCTTCCTTGTTAACCAAACCCTGTTATTAGAAAATATCTAGACCTTAGAGGTACCACTGATGCAAACCAAATTTTCAACAAGCTTTACGGTAGTTCTTCACTAATAGGCTTAACTCATGTGATGCACAAATTTAATCATGATCTACTTGTTAACTCAAAACAATTGACAAGCATCAAGTTATCCATTTTAGTGATCTACAAGATTAAGCAAGTTTTTCCTTATACCAATTACCACATGCAACATTTTCTGAACCAACCAAACACCAATCAATTTATTTCATCAACTCTCCAAACAAATATAAGTGAAGCAAGAGAGTACTTTCTACAAAAGAAAGCTAATAGCTCTGACAAGAGATACATGAAAACAAGAGCTAAAAGCTGAACAGCGCTAGATATGAATACTCAACAAATATAAGTGAAGAATAGGAGTATTCTCATGAAAAAGCGGAGCGTGTCTCTCTCCCAATCAAGAATGCTAGGGTCCAGTCAAGCTTTATTGAAAATAAAAGTGCAATACTGAAAATAAAAAGCACACAGACGCTCCAAGAAAAGCACATATGATGTGAAAGAATTAAAATATAGTTTCACTAGAGATGACCTGATAATTTTGACGATGAAGAAGGGGATGCCTTGGGCATCCCCAAGCTTAGACGCTTGAGTCTTCTTGAAATATGCTGGGGAGATCCATGGGAGCCTCCCCAAGCTTAAGCTCTTCACTCTTCTTGATCCTATTATATCATCCTTCTCTCTTGACCTTGAAAACTTCCGTCACACCAAACTCAAAGTAGATCTCATTAGAGGGTTAGTGCATAATCAAAAATTCACATGTTCTGTAAAGACGCAATATGATTTGTTACTTTGAACATTAGCTACAGCCACTGATGTTATGTGAAGCTCTTCCACCCAAAAAAGAATTTCACTCAACACTAGTAAAAGAGAGAATGCGAAAATAAAAAGGCATAATCTGTCTAAAACAGAACAGTCCGCAAAGACGAATTTTTTCGAGGCACTTACGACGCTCAGATCGAGAAACTCTGAACTAATGAAAGTTTCAGACATTCATAAAGATTACGCACAAAAATTTTCAGATTTTTTTAACAATCTGGTGATTTTAGGAATTTCGTACAGTGAACAGCAAAAATCTGTTTCTGCGCAGCAATCAAAATAAGCATCATCTTATCATTAGAGGCTACTCTTGGCACAACAATGCGAGAAATAAAGTACAAAGG